>WAAG01021553.1:0-19338 GCA_013390105.1 Tichodroma muraria
GACCTTAAAGGTTTCTTCCAGCCTTAACAATTCTATGAAGACTGTGCCCACAAGCTTTCCCTGAAAAGAAAACAAACAGCAGTGTATATGGGATTGGCTGAGCCAATCCTGCTCACAGTTCCAGGTACAGCTGTACCACCTGGACTCACTCCCTTCGTTCCACCGGCCATCTGGCTCCTTTACCTGGTTTGTGGTTCTGTTGCTTACCTGTGCAACTGCTTGGGAAGGGACTGACTTGTATAAACCCTTCACGTGACTACGTGTGATGGCTTTTCTGTGATCCCAAGGGAGTGGCACAGCACAAAGAATTAATAATAATTTCTGATCGGATACAAGCTCGTTACACGTTAAATGCTCTTCTAATGAGAAGTGAAGCTCACATCTCTGAAGACAGAGCTTGTGTTTCAGGTTTAAGGATGCTATCCCAGTAATTCTTTCTGACACACACAGGCAGGCTGCACAAGTCACTTTCACAGGAGGTCAGAGAGTCAAATAGTGTGACTGGAATTTTAAAAAGGTTGGGTAACTTTTATGACCATTAATAATGTTTGTATTGAATGCCAGCTCAAACTGTAATGAGGTTAATTAAATCTCCTGTCCCAATGTATAAGCCAACTGCCTGAAGGTCCAGAGGCAGACTCCGTGTGACAACAACTCAGAACACTGGACAAACAAAGCAACTGAGGCACTGCTTGCTAGAGAGCACCAGGTGTTTATCACTGCTGAAGGCTGAGCATCAAAGTAGATCTAACAAAGCCACAATACGTCAGAACAATTCCAACATGACATTGCTTTTTTTGAGGTAGAGAGAAGCCAACTCTTAAGAGTATTCACAGTGTCTGACAGAGGATTGTGTTTACTGTTCTCTCCCTGGCTAAGGCAGGAAAAGACTGCAGCTGAGGTAGGTAACACAACTGTAAGACACAAGCATATTGGGAAGGCAGGAGTAATTATTAACAAGTCAGCTACAGCAGATTTACACATGTGAGCCTGCTGAGCCTTCCCAGATCTCTGTGCACCGCATATCTAGAGTCTTGTCACCTGCAGACACAGAACTTCCAATGGGATTCCCAAGATCTGCAGGATTTCAGCCTGATACAATCAATCATTTATGATGCAGCCCAAGGAAACAGCAGGAGCAAGTGAACTGTCTGAGCTCAGGCAACTGGGAAGCTCAAGCGTGTTGAACGGTCTCAGCAAAGAGAACAGCTGCAACATTTCAAGCTCCTGCCAAAAGCCTCCTCTGAAATCAGCCACTGCAGCACTTTGGGAACATCAGCAGATTTCTGCTACAAAATGCATGCCAGCCTGCAAACAACTGAACTTTTACCCTTTCCCAAACAGGAAAGGGCCCAGAATTTCTGAGGCTGCAAGGAGGCTTGGGTTATATGTCTCACAATAAGGACAATTCAGTCATGCCTGAAACTAACTCAAAAACTTGACTAAAACTTAAAATAGAAAAGTAGTCTTTCTAGTTACACAGATCAACCTGATGAGGGTCTAATACTTTTATTAGCCACAGAAGATTCTGACCATATAATCTTTAATATCTTTATAATTTTTAATATGATTTCATCATTCACTTTCAATATATTCAAGATAAATTCTGATGTATTTTTTAAATCAATTAATAAAACCTCTGCTCATTTCTATTGTTGTAATGAGACTTAGTAAATATAATTCCTTTCTGATACATAAATTTTATCATAATATATTTTTGGTACCCATCTATCCTCAGCTTTCATTGGAAAACTAATGAGGTCTCCCCTTCTGCAAGATCTTTAGAGGGAGGAGACCCAGAATTTCTGAAGCTGCAAGGAGGCTTGGGTTATATGTCTCACAATAAGGACATTCAGTTATACCTAAAACTACCTCAAAAACTTGACTAAAACTTAAAATAGCCAAGTAGTCTTTCTAGTTAAACAAATCAACCTGCTGAGGGTCTAATGCTTTTATTAGCCAGAGAAAATCATGATGAAGAAGATTATGATCATGATACAGAAGATCATAATCTTTAATATCTTTATAACTTCTAAAATCAATTAATACAACCTCTGCTCATTTCTGTTGTTGTTTAATGGGTCTTAGTAAATGGCATCTTTTTTTATATATAAATTTTATAATAACATACTGTTGCTTTCCAACTACCCCCAGTATTCTGTTAGGAAACACAACTTGGAATTTATTACTCAGTTCCCTGATATCATCTAACAACACACCTTCCTTACCAGAGTACAACACATCTTTCTGTTCTTACCATGTGTGCAGAAATGTAACCATTTCAACTACACAGATGTAACTGTAGTAGCACAACTGACTTTTATAGAGAGGATTAAAATTCTTGCCTGATGAAGAGAAGGTTGTGTGGACACCTCATTGCAACCTTCCAGTATCTGAAGGAAGCCTACAGGGAAGCTGGAGAGGGACTCACCAGGAACTGTAGTGACAGGATAAGGAGTAATAGGTACAAACTGATAGAGGGGAAGTTTAGGCTGGATATTAGGAAGAATTTCTTTACTGTGAGGGTGGTGAGATATTGGAATAGGCTGCCCAAGGAGGCAGTGGATTCCCCAACCCTGTCAGTGTTAAAGGCCAGGTTGGACAATTCCTTGAGCAACCTGCTCCAGTGGCAAGTGTCCCAGCCCATAGCAGGGGGAGTTGGGACAAGATGGTCTTTAAGGTCCCTTTCAACCCTTAACATTCCATGATTCGATCTACTTTTCTTGTGCCACAACAGCACCACAAACCTGTGCAAGTGGTTATTACCAGTCTAAGAGTGACTTATGTCCTTCTAGACACAAACTTTTCTCAGACAGAAAAATAAAACATCCTCTTACAAGGTATCTTGGTATCAACAAGATATCAAGTATATCAACATCTTATCAACGGATAAATAAAAGCCTACGGTCAAAGCGATAGGACTGTTACTCATTTCTAAGAGAAACATTTTCTTTCACTCAAGGCAACTTCAAACCATTAATCTTCCCTACAGATCCACTGACTTTAAGTCAGTGGGTTAGAGCATGGTGCTGACAGCACCAAGGTTGTGGGTTTTATCCCCGTATGGACCATTCAATTCAGACTTGATCCCTGTGGGTCCCTCACAGCTCAGGATATTCTGGGATTCTGTGACTTCTGTTGTGCTTGATGGAGGACACTACATCTGGAGATGTTTGCACAGACCCATCTGAGCCTACACTTCCAGGAGTCTACACTTCTTCTGAGCCTACACTTCCTACACAGGAGATTCACAGTCCTAAGCGCATCGCAGGACTTGCAGCCCACAAAACCAGAACAAACCATCGTGGAACCCACTGCTATTTCCTCCGGCCATACATCACACAGTCCATTGTGAGAAGGGCCCGCCTGGCTCCCGTGTCCCCACCCCCGGCTCCATCGGAACCCGCTGCTGCCGTGCCCGCGGCCCCGCCCCGGCCGCTCCGGACCCTTCGCCTCAAGGCCAGCGGCTCTCGCCTCGCTCCCGGGAAGGAGCCCAGGGAGCAGCCTGCTGGACCCCCGAGCATCCCCCGGAGCCTGCGCCGATCCCGTGGGGTGCAGGTGGGTGCCCGGGGCTGCTGCGGGGCGATCCTGGCTCAGGGGGATGCACACGACGAGGCTTTGGTGCCTCGGCTCCGCTACGAGGGATGTGTCAGAGCTGTGCCCAGTGCCTTCCCTCCTTGTCTGTAGGAAAAATTAATGCTGCTTTATTAGCCTGCATTTATTAGCCAACCATTCTGACAGTTCTCTGCCCCTTCCATCAACAGTTTGGCTTTCAAGCCTTATTTCTCTACTTGGTTTATGCCACACTAAAGGTAAATTGCCTGTAGAGGATGATATTTTAGTTACAAAATCAGTCTTGCATTCAAAGTGGCTCTTAGGAAATACCTCTGACTGTTTACTTAAATTAGTTTTGAGACAGTCCTTTTAAACTCTTACCAAAACTGTGTCACTGCGTGAAAACAAGCAGATGCACAACTGTATTAAAATTACAGTTTAACTGCATTTTTTTTTTCACATACTATTTACTGTCTTGTGCCCTTGATGGTTCTATTTCAGGGACAAAAATTTGCAGTACACAGCCCAGGCAAAGCTTTATCCTTTACCTGATTTGATCAAAAGCCACGTTTTTCAAATTTTTGCCTCATTATGAGATAATACTGTAACCATTAAGTTTTAAAATTTAGCCTGCCATGCGTTTTAAGAGTTTGCTCAGCTCTTGTTAACAAAATTATTATTTCTGTATTTCATTTCATTTTATAGAATAGCAGAAGTCCTGAATGAGTCAGAGTAAGGCGTTCCTGTCCCCAGCCTCCCAATTCCAAGTGTTGTTGGCCCATACTTTTTTGACTCTGCACCCAGGCCTGAATACTTTCAACATATTATTTGAAAGGAAACAATAAGCACAAAAGTATGAAAGCTTAATAAATCCTCCCCTCCCACCCCACTGCCCCAAGAAGCATCAGCAAGAATGTAACTGAAAGTTAAGGAAGGGAGAGTGGTGGGGGAAAGACACAAAATACACAAGGAAAAAGAAAAATACTTCCCAGGTGGAACTCCTGGCCTGGGGATGCCTCCACAACAGCATGCCTTTAAGAATTAGCATTGCTAAATAAACCAGTATTATCCAGCCTTTTCTGCACTTGGCTGTGCTCAACAAGGGTTTGTACTTCACTGTTTTTTTTGGCAAAGGTTCACATGCTCACAGCCTTAAGTAAACACTAAATCCAGCTATGCAGTCCTGATCGTGAACTCCTGTATGCAGGAGCTCCGGGCACTCGGCATGAAAACAACCTGAGTGACATCCACAGCTTCAGTGCAGACCAGGCAACTCCTGACACAGGTCACCGTGCTTGGAAGAAAGATAGCCCTTCAGTTAGGAAGACTTCAGATGCTTCGTACTTGATCTGCTTTTTTTGCCAGCACAATGAAGGAAATGTCCTGCTTCTGCTTGACTTTTTCTTCCTTGTTGGAACAGATGGTGAAGGCTTACAAATACATGACTGGTATTTTTTCAGTGACTCATAGCTCAGAGCCACAGGTTTCAGATGGTGATAAGAAGCTCACCAAGATGGATGTGAGCGTACTTGAGGAGCAGTATGACCATATAAAACAGAAGCAAAAACTGCAACCACACATTATCGTATATAAAACAGGTACGCTTCTATTTGTAGAAAAAAAATGCATATGTAATGTAAAGATTTTTTCTTTAAATCGTTAACACCTAGTTTGTTTTTCTTATGTTTAGCTTAAGAGAAGCTTAAAGAGAAGTAAATTCCTTTTCTGTCATTTTGGGGTTTTATTCATTTTGCTGAAAAGTGATTTTGTATTTATATCAATAAGCTTCATGTCAGTGAAATATTATTATGTATTTGAAACAGATGAACATATCTGAGGTAAAGTTTTTCAGGTTTAATACCAGTAAAATAAACTTCTAAACTTAAATAGTAACCCTTACAGTAACAATGTTCTTCATGTCTATGATAAGTGTATTTGTGCAATGTATTCTGTATATTTCTGCTCTCTTGAATGCTTCCATCAGAACCAGCAATTCTGGGTCATCTTTCTCCTTTTCCTTTCTCTATCTGTGTAAAGAAAGACTACAGGAAGCAATGGCAAATATCAAGTAACAAGCACAAGTTGGGGTTTTGTTAAAAAATAACTTTAGTTAAAAGTCATAGTGGGTAACTAAGATACAAGCTTTGAACAAAAGGTCCTGTTTTGAAAGTACTTTCAGTGCATATTGCTTGGAAAGTGCATAAATAGAAAAACAAGTAAGAATATGTATCACTTATCTACCTGCCGTGTCAAAAAGATTTTATCCAAGAAACTTGCAATTATTTTAAAGTTTTTAGTTAGACGACTGCTGACAGTACTACATTGATACATTAGTTTTCCAAGTTAAAGTGATATTGAGAATACTAAGACACCTAATGAAGTTGTCTTCTGAACTTAATTTTAATATAAAACCCATGCATTATTCACCTCTCATATCAGTATTTAGCTCAACAAGTATAGAACTTAGGTTATTTCATTCTTTACATTTTCCTCTACATTTTTCAGCAGTTCTAGCATTTGGCTGTGTCAGACTTCATGATCAAAACAATCAGAAGAAAACATGTAATTATGAACTATACAACAGATTTGCTTCTTCAATATTCTTTCATCCAAATGTTTTTAAATTCTCATTTTTAAAGAATTAAAATCTCTGTGAGGAAGAAAATATATATATATACAAGCTTATTTCATCAGGTATCAAAAAGCAGCTAACTTGAAGACAAAACAGCCCATCTAATCAGTTATAGCAAAAAATATGTTCATAAAGAAAGGGATCAGAAATCTTTATTCAGATTAATTCAAATGAAGTTTCAGATATAATGAATGTAATCAGAGCAGATTTTTTGCAAGGTCATTTAAAGATTAAAATATGTAAGAAAGTAGAACTCCACAGTTTCTGAGTCTAAAACGTAGTAGGGCTAAAAATCCGCGTACAAATATTTTTATACGCATGCACATTCCCCAAAACATTCACAAAACCACATAACCTGCTGCCCTGAACTTCCATCTTCAAACAACCTGTGTGGAAAGAATTCATGTCACTGTTAGAAGCAGTCAGAATTTGGGCATTTTTTGTATTGCTGAGTTCTCAAGGTCCTAAAAGTTTATCTTACAGATTCCTGTGGAAACTGGGAAAGCCTATTACATGGATCAGCACTTTTCACCTGTTACATGCATCAGTTTTCAGGAATACGTGGAGCAAAAATGAACATTGCCATATCAGGGCTGCCCTACACTATCCTGAAATTCCAGGTAGTTCCAAAAGGCAGTCCACGTATGTATCAGTGATTTGTACTGGCAGCAAATCGTTTCCCAACCTAGAGGGTAAAATTATGGCTGTGCTGGGAAAGGTGACAACAACAGCACCACCACAAACCCCACATATGCACATGGACCTCAAAGCCAGACACACAAACCCTCATGGAAGGAGAGCACCTTCAGTCCCTCATGGTCTTAAAATCACCCTGCCAAAGGCCTTTGTTCTTACCAGTAAAACCCTGCTTCACTCCTGCCTGACAGAGCAGCTGTCCTTCCATGTAACCACAGGGATTTTGAGCACTGTAGGTTTATTGCACCACAGTTGGAACGGTAATTCCAAGTTTTTCAGAGGACTTTTAGCTTTGTATGTTACTTCCCGTCTGCAGAATTTGTGAAATCGTGGACCTTTAAACAGAACTTAAGACCCTCTAACTTCTCTATTTCTTTGACAGAGGGGTTAATAACCAAGAAGTCACCTGAAAACAACTTTGTTCTGTTTCTCCCCCAATACACACAGTCACATTCATGCTTCTGCCCACTCCTGATTACTTGAGGACAAAGACCGTGACAAGATTTGAAAGGCACCAGTTAGGGGATAATACAGCAGTGTATTCATTATTTATTGGCTAAGAAGCTGAAAAACAATATTTACTTTAGGAATTAAGTGGGAGTATTCAGCACATGCAGTCACAACAGAATAAATACTGGGGCTCTGACTGCAGAATTCTCTTCCAAGTATTTCCCAAGCTAACTTGAGATAAG
The DNA here is from genome assembly GCA_013390105.1 of Tichodroma muraria. NCBI lineage: Eukaryota > Metazoa > Chordata > Aves > Passeriformes > Sittidae > Tichodroma > Tichodroma muraria. Next base: position 7,576 of record WAAG01021553.1, read on the forward strand.
ATTAACTTTTGCCACTCCGGAACCTTAAAAGTATCTATTAATGATGACAGCATATGGCCAGATGGTAAACAACTCTGCAACAAGGCTATAATGCACAATGTACATGGAGAAAAAAAAGAGAGAAAAACAAAAAGAAAGGTCTGTATAATTGCAGTTTTCTTGGGAAGTTTGGACAGTGCTGGAGGTGTGTTAATCCAACAGCCAGTGGTTCAGGACTATTGCATTTCTATCCAAGGTCATTGCTCAATTTTGTGTGCTGCACCTGGAGCCAAGCAAGGAACCAAATCAACCTTGAACTCAAAACCAGTGCACACTATTAAAATTGGACTAGATTTGTCACTCTGAACTTTCTGATCAGCTCAAGACAGATCATAATTATTCTGATGACCAGTTCATAAGGTTCTAGATGTTCTGATGTTGCCTACGAATGTCAGTCCAGCCAAGGGCACAGTTAACACCACAAGAACATGCAAAGGTGCTTCACCTCAGTCACTCAGTTCCATTCTCTCTTGGTTTTTCTCTCACATACAGAGAACAAGCCCTGGTTTTCACGGCTTGGTGCTACGCTGTGCTGCTTTGCAGAACACACAGGGCTCTGATTTGCACTTGTAGCCAGCCAAGCTCAGTTTTATTTCTTGGATGAGGTCCAGTCATAACTTTGATTCTCACTGTTGCATGGTAGAAAACTGTGTGTTCTTATCTCTCTGAGTGGTGTCACCCTAAGAAATTCTGTTAACACACCTCTCTGTACAGGCGGATGCACAAACACACCTGTATCTCAAAGCTCTGCACGTGCCTCAGGCTCCTCTCTCCTGGTAACGTGGCACGTGAGCCAATGTGGCCTGACATGGTTCTCCCTCCCAGCTGTGCTGTAGAACAGCTTTTATCAGATCAACCCTTCATGGCCAAGGAGCAGAAAAAGTTCTGAGATATTATGCTGGAATTGTTGTTTCGGTAGTGGGAGCCAAAGGCAGCAGCAAAAGCCCTTGCTTAGCAAAATCTCTGTTGTATAGGTTCATTTACTGCCAGTAAATCAGCTGGGTCTGACATCTAATACTTATTCATAAAGTTGACACAAAAAGCAGATATAAAGCAGAGGTTGTGCTGTTGGGTTTTTGTACAGGCAGCATTCTACTTAAACTAGCTTCATTTCAAATTCAGGGTTACAATCCTTTTAAAACAGTTGTTCAGAAACACTCAAAATATAATCAGCACTCTTCTATGTCTACTTTTTTCCTTTTAATGTGTTTCAGAACTTATACTGCAACAGACACAGTCACTATAAGTCAACCCTGTAGATAAAGCCAGCATTCTGCACAACCTCTACTTTAAACTATATTTATACCAACCAAAGTACATTTCACCAGTGTCAATGGATTATCTTTAGTGTAATAGATCAGCTTTTGTTCATTTTCAAGACACAGAAAACCAGTCACGTCCAGCAATTTCATGACTGCTACATGTAATTAAAGTAGCATTTCTGTCCCTAATATCTTAAATGTTTTTAACAGTAATTTTCATAGTGCTTTAGAAATTAAGCTATAGGGGTAGAAGAATAAAAAAAAAGGAGAACAGAATTTCTCCAACTGTTACTGATACTCTATACCTTTCACAGAGGAAGCAGATTCCTCTAAGTTATCATTCAGGCAACACTAGTGTGATAAGCTATTTACACAATTTATACTGACTGGAATAGTAAAATTGAAGTAAAATATTAAAATACAAGTCTATAATGTTAATGATCCCTCATTAAGAAAAAGAAGACATTCACAACTTGTTTCGTCTGGAAATAGTCACAATATTATTAAGCTGTGAATACAAACTTCAAACAATATCAAAAAGAACATTTTTTGTCTTTCAAATTACAGCACTTGCCAATACACTGAGCAAGTCCCTACTCACCTTAAGAAGGTTTGCTTACAAGCAATTAATTACTGAAAGTCAATTCTCAGTCTGTGCTGTTAATGAGTTTTAGAGTACCAGTTAGATCAATATTGTCTTGATAAATTTCCATTTTCATTTGACTAAAACTAGGATACCACTTATGCCCTCAGAACTGCAAAAGAGAGCATGAAGTAGTTCTACTCTTTAACCTGGCATCAAAAGAACTTTCACTACTCTCAGTCACCGAAAGAAAGAGCACAGCTAAAACTCATGTTAAAGCTTTTCAGATGAGTTTATGCTGCAGAAATCATAACTTCGATTTTTGCCACCGTAGTAACGTGCACAAATGCATTTCTCCTGCAGGTGGACATGAATCTGTTCTGCCAGAATCAATAGTCAACCCTGTTCTAATTAATAAGAAAGTTAAAAGATCAAAGTCATGTAGAGGAGACGTCCCTGTAAGAAAGGTCACAGTGGAGACAATCAACGGTGGCAACTCAGAAAACAACTTCCTATGGCGTATCCACCTGGGAACTCACCACCTAGGGCAGGCCCCTGGACAAGAAGATTGCTGGGATCTTTCCCACTGCAACAGCACACCATGGAGTTTTGACAACCAGAGACTGATTTCAAAGGGAAACGGCACACCACAGCCCAAGGAAACAGCAGGAGCAAGTGAACTGTCTGAGCTCAGGCAACTGGGAAGCTCAAGCGTGTTGAACGGTCTCAGCAAAGAGAACAGCTGCAACATTTCAAGCTCCTGCCAAAAGCCTCCTCTGAAATCAGCCACTGCAGCACTTTGGGAACATCAGCAGATTTCTGCTACAAAATGCATGCCAGCCTGCAAACAACTGAACTTTTACCCTTTCCCAAACAGGAAAGGGCCCAGAATTTCTGAGGCTGCAAGGAGGCTTGGGTTATATGTCTCACAATAAGGACAATTCAGTCATGCCTGAAACTAACTCAAAAACTTGACTAAAACTTAAAATAGAAAAGTAGTCTTTCTAGTTACACAGATCAACCTGATGAGGGTCTAATACTTTTATTAGCCACAGAAGATTCTGACCATATAATCTTTAATATCTTTATAATTTTTAATATGATTTCATCATTCACTTTCAATATATTCAAGATAAATTCTGATGTATTTTTTAAATCAATTAATAAAACCTCTGCTCATTTCTATTGTTGTAATGAGACTTAGTAAATATAATTCCTTTCTGATACATAAATTTTATCATAATATATTTTTGGTTCCCATCTATCCCCAGCATTTCATTAGAAAACTAATGAGGTCTCCTTTAGAGGAGACCCTTTCTTGCAGGTGCTTTTCAATGACACAAACAGGATCTATGCAACACCCACTTCCGGCTGCAAGTGTTCAGACAGGCCTCTTTTTCAAAAAAATTGGAGATGGGAAATGTCTCCCCATTTCTTAATGGGCAGCCATGGGACATCATATTAACTAGGCTTTTTTCTTTACAGTAGTTAAAGTATTTAAATAATAATTAGGAAGGAAAAAAAAAAGATAAAGCATAGATATACCTAATAGGTATAACAGGGAAAAATACTAGATAACAATTAGTCCACATTAAACAAGAAAGGAAATACTTCAAAAACTACCTGAAAGGAAATACTTCAAAAACTTCATTGTCCTTTGATTGAATTAGTTATCTTAATTAAACACGGACCTTGAAAACCTTGGTTTTAAAGTCAGTGCATGTTTATGCATGGACTAAGTAACTAACTCCTTTGTAAATTCTTCATACAAACACTTTGTCCTTTCCTCAGACTTCTCTAGTATATTACTATGCTTTGTTCGGACTGGAACTAATTTAGAAAAGGCATTTTGCCTTTCAAGAGTCCTTCAATTTAATTTCTGAAGACATTATGAAAGAGCATTTTCAGTAAGTTTTCATTTGTTAGTGAAGTAGTTTCAGTTATGAGAAAAGTTGCTATACTAACATTTCAAGAGATTGGAATACAACAAACACACAACTGTCTAATGAGAAAATTATGGGTTTTTTCCTAAAGAAGCTGTAGTGAAAACGAAACAGAAAAATAAGAAAAAAGCCTAAAACTTCAAATACTAGAAAGTCCCACTTCTGAAGGGCACCTGATCTGCAAAACCTTTCCTGTTAATTTCTTCATGTTTGGCCATCATGGGCAGGAGCTCTCATCACTGTTAGTTACCACAGGTGTAGCCAAGTTTCAAGCACTGAACTCAAGACTGCCGTAAAGTAAGTTTAGTCTGAGTTTATCAGCAGGCAAGCCTGACTGATTTATGCCCATGGGAGGAAACGGAATCTTGAAGTTCTAGTTCAGTGTCTTGTTCACAAGTCCATGACCCCTCTGAAGTTCCCATTTCCAAAGCTGGAAATGGGACCCTCATGGTAGTTTGCCTGATGTCCTAAGGAAAATGTTAGGACAGCCCTGCAGGTCCATCCATTCTAGAATAAATCACACTGCTGAGCAATTATTTCAGTCACACATAAATAAAATAGAGTAAAAGAGAATGAAATCCCTTCACTGCTGGGACAGCATGCTGCTGGTCACATGAAAGAATTAGCCCACATGAGTTACTTGTAACTGGTGTTATCCATTATAACACATTTCTGTCTTTTACAGGCAACAGAAACATTCCAGGAACAAGCCCCAACCCCCTGAGGACCTCAAACACAAAACACATTATTGAGCAGCCTATGCTGTACAGCCAAATCCCTGAAGCTTCGCACTCTGCTCCCATTCCAGGACACTTTAGGGACTAGAAGTGACACTGGAGCACTGCCTCAACCTGGGGTGGTGTTTAGCACCAGGTTTTCCACACCCCTCATGTATTCTTCCAGTCCAGTCTCTGAACCCAGGTTTACTTTTGACAGCCCCACAACCAGGCAAGACCCTGCTCACTCCCACTGATGGAGAAATACAAACTCCCACACTAATTCTCACCCGCAACACTGCTGCCTTCAAAAGATACAGGAAAAAAACCCCAACCTGCACATTTCTGCCTCACACACACAGAGGTGGCAGATGAGGGGTGGCTGCAGAACACTCAGCCCCAACCCAGCCCCTGCCTCTCCTGGAGGGACAGTCCCACAGGCAGCCTTGGGGACCCCCACCACATCCCAGGGATGAGCCACCAGATACTCTGGAGCCAGAAGCTCCCGCTGTTGTCACAGAACTGGATTCATCACCTGGTGTCCAACAAGACAATAATTACACACTTTGAGAGAGACATTATTTATTTCAGAGTTGTGCAAGCCTGGGTACTCCACCTTCTTCCACAAATCAAGCACCCCAGCTATCAAAACTTTTTACTATTTATACATTTTAGCAAACAAAGGCACTATTGTTCATTTGCTGCAATTAGTTATTTTCTTAATTAGTATTCTATCTTCTGCTGGTTAATTCTCTTGCTTCTCATGCTAATGAGCACTTTCTTATCTTTTGAGTCTATGGGTTTCTTGGAACAGTATTTGTGATGTGTCCCTGCCAGAATTACCTTTTACCCACTTGGAGTTGATTTCAGCAAAGTTATTGAGTTGGTTTTATTTGTATCTTGCTTATCTTGGGAGTTCTGACGAATGTCCTTGTGGTCTGTAAATTCTGCATTCTTTGTGTCCACTATCAGTAGTAGCTCCTTCTTCCCAAGCTTTGTTAACCTTCCCCAAGGTCTGAGAAAGAAACATGTCGAGCCCTAAACCTTAACAAGGCAATTCTACCAACAAGTAATTTATTTTTCTAACACCTGGACATCACTTGGAACTTGTAAGTTGCTGTTTCCTGGGTTATGTCTCACAGAACCACAGAATGGGTCGGGCTGGAAGGGGCGACAGTGGTCACCTTGTCCCACCTCCCTGCTCCAGCAGGGCCATCCTAGAGCACGTGGCACAGGATTGTGTCCAGAGGGTTCTGGAGTATCTCCAGTGAGGGAAACTCCACAGCCTCTCTGGGCAAACTGTTCAGTGCCCGGTCACTGCTCCGGGAAGGAGTTTTTCCCTCATGTTCAGATGGAATTTCCTGTGCATCAGTTTCTGCCTGTTGGCTCTTGTCCTATTGCTGGGCACCACCAAGAAGGGCCTGGTCCATGCTCTTGGCACCCCTCTTTAGGCACTTACACTCATTGATGGGGTAAATCTCCTCAGGGACAGGACGAGAGGACATGGCCTTAAGCCGTGCCAGGGCAGCTTTGGTTGGATATTTGGAGGAATTTCTTCATGGAAAATAAGATTAGCCACCGGAATGGGCAGCGCAGGGAGGTGATGGAGTCACCGTTCCTGGAGATGTTTAAGGAAAGACGGGACACGTCGCTCAGTGCCACGATCCCCTTGACACGGCGATGTTCCGTCATATGTCAGACTCGATGACCTCAGAGCTCCTTTCCAGCCTAACGACGCCGTGATGCTGCGATTCCTTTCTTTTTCACTAAGCTTGAAAGCATGCAGAGACCAAACACCACGGAACCGAAGGGAACGCCGAGCCATTGCGCGCCCGGCAGCGGACACGCCCCGCCGCCTCCGAGTGAGGGCAGGGCGCGGACATGGCGGGCGGGGCGCGGCTTCACGCACGTCACGCCCGTCTCCCTGGGCCTTCCGGGCTGCCGTAGCGGCCGCTCCCGATCCTCTCCCTCAGGGACCGCGGCCCTCGCCTCCCTCCTTCCCGGGAAGCGGCTCAGCGAGCAGCTGCGTCGGCCCCCGAGCTTCCCCCGGCGGCGGCTGTGCCGAGCCCGCGGGGCGCAGGTGGGTGCCCGGGGCCGGGGCCGTGCTGACAGCGCCGCGGGGGCAGCGGGGGACTGGCGGTGCCGGCGCTGCCCTGGCACGGGAGGCGCTGGATGTGCTCCTGGGGAGGGATGAGGATGCCCGGGCACCCCCTGCCCGCAGGGATGGGGCTGCCGTCCGTGTGGGTTTGCTCATGACGCTGCTTCAGTGCTTCCCCTCCGCCAGCCGCCGAGAAGCGTGTCAGGGCTGTGCTTGCCTCCTTTGCAGGCAAAATTGATGTGTCCTGCTTTATTATCCGGCCATTCTGACAATCCCCTGTTCTTTCCATCAACAATTTTCCTTTTGATCCTGCTTGCTGCGTCTTACGTCACGCATCTTACTTCTCCGCTTGTTTTATGTCACGTGTAAGACAAACTGGCCTTAGAGGATGACATTTTATTTACAAAAGCTGAATCTTGCGTTCAGTGTGTTGCTGGGGAAATATCCCCGTTGTTTACTCAAATGAGTTTTGGGAAAGTCCCTTTAAACTCATACCGAAAGTGAAATTGCGTCAGGAGCTCTTGTGGCACTTCATGGCTGATGGAAGAGTAAGTCACAAATGGTTTTGCCACGGATTCTAATGCAATTTAGTGATGGTGTGATGGAATTTATTATAGGTGTTAGAAATGTCACATATAAAATCATAGGTTTTGTGTTTGTGAAAGCAAAAGTTTGTTTTTTTAAATAGAGGGCTTTTAAGAATAAGTCTAATTGGAGACTACAGTGGTGTTTTCTGTTTTGACAGCTTAATTGGAAATCACAAACTTACCAAGCTGTGGTATTGTTAAACAGGTGAATGACCAGTTTATAAATGTCCCCTGTATTTGCAATTCTTAGTCTTAAGCACAGATTGCAATTTTAAATTTTATCTGGGTGACCCAAAACCAAGAGGAATTTTATTGGTAAATGTTAAGTAGAATTATGGCTATAAAATGGATCTTCAGCAAAACTTAAAAGTGGGAAGATGATGGTTACAGGCTGTTCATGAAACAGCCTGAGTTCATGTCCCTGGTGTGTTTTGGGAAAGGGTGAAAGCTGCATTAATAGCTACAGTGCAAAGTTTTGAAAATTGAGTGGTTTTGTCACTTCTAGCTTTGTAAGGGCCATTGTTTGCCTTGCCTCTAAAATAATAGCAGCAGCATCCCAGCAGGAAGAAGAATGTGTGTTTGTCTCTGCTAGTTTTGATGGACACTGCACATTACAGCAATCCAGCTGGAGGGGTTGTTAAACCATCCACTTGCCCAGTTCATCCCTCTGACTTCTGTTTAGAGGTGACTGTTGTCAGTGCAGCTTCCAGGGAATTCTTTGTAGCTCAGTAAAGCTGAGCTTGACATAAGGCTGACTGGTAAAATTCCCACATATTGGATATTTGCCTACTTTTTTTTCCCCTTCAAATAATGTTTTTCTGAGCAGTTTTTGAAAGTGGGGGAACTCTTCCCTTTTCTCCTGGGAGCTGTGTGCCAATAATCAAGAATGAAAGATGGAAACCACTCTTAAAGAAAAGTTAAACTGATTAATCAAATTTCATGGTCACTTTAGTGCATGTATGCCAACATTTTTTGTGCTTTTCTATATAATTTAACGGACATTTTCCGTATTATTCCCAGTGTCCAAGAACAACTCTCCCATGCTTTATCATGCACCTAGAGTTTGGGGGTTTTTTTCTGTTGAGATCTCTGCACCCACCTTTCCTTGCCCTCTGTGTGCCTTCCCTGCTTTTTGGGGGCTTTGGGTTTTTTTCCCAAGGACATGCTGATTAGCTCAGAGTTTCCTGCTTTGTCCGAGCTGAATCAGAAGTGGTGGATTGAGCAGCTACATCCAGAGCAGGGCAGAACAACTGAATTGTCAATTATGACATATTGACACTTTCTGCAGTCCCAGTTCATATGAGGGGATAGGAAAAGGCTTAATTTGTCTCGAAATGGCAGGATCCTTGTAAGTTATCCTTACTCCAATCCAAATTTCACCCTCTTTTCAATAATTTTTTTCCCTCATTTTTTCTGATAGTTTGGCCTGAGTTTCCCCTCCCCACCAAAATGCATGGAATGCATTTAATACTCATCATTTATTGCAGAATTCCAAAATGTCACTTAGACCTCATGAAAAGCAGAATATCTTACTACTGGAAAGCTATATTAAAGGGTTGTTTATTTTTCTCTCTTTTCCCTTCCAACTGTGCTTTTATTTTAAAAGAATGGCGCAAAAGAAGTATTTGATAGCAAAACTGACGAGCTGCTTAAGAGAGGACAAAATTCAGCTATGGAAACCACCATATACAAATGAAAAAAAAGAAGCTGGTGAAGAGATGAAGGTAAATGTTTACTCTGAGTTGATGTCATGCATCTTCCATGTCATACTGCTGGTGCATTTTCCCAGTTTCTCTTCTCGTTTTCTCAGGAGCTTGTACAAAAATATTCATCCAAGCTGAATATCAATGAGAATGATACAGAGAGTATGCTTGAAGAAATACGGTGTAAAGCAATTGAGCGTGGGACAGGAAATGAAAATTTTAAAGTGACTGGGATTGCAAGACTTGATATATATCTGCCTCGTAGAAAAGTGAGTAACACTGCAAAAGAGTCTGCATAAGTGGCTTTACTTTGAGGCTTGAGTTCTAGATCTGTGTCTGTGCAGCTATTTTCACTACCACTTTTTCAGATGTTTTGTATGAGTGACCTGTGTCGGGTATATAAAAAATGGGGAGGGGGGAATTATATATGTTAGTTTCCCAGGTATATGGGAATATCATGGCAAAGGATATTAAGGAGGAGATGAGTAAAAGGATAATATTGAGGAAATGAGTAATTTTTCCCTTTAGGATTTAATGGCAAATAATCTTTCAATTAAGGAAAGTAAATGAGATTTAAGTGTCTATTTCAGTTTGATTCCTTCTGATTTAACTGCTTGTATTAGCAGTAAAGAACAGATGTATTTTTTCAGCTGTAGAATACCTAAAGTTGATTCAGCATATTAATGTCACTTGGACTTGAAAATGAGAAGCAGGATTTTCTGTGGTGGTGACACTCGCCTGTTCCCTTCATAGATTCATAGAATTACAGAGTCACAGAATCATTAAGGTTGGAAAACACCTCCAAGATCATCGAGTCCAATCTTTACCAGCCACCACCTTGTTAACTGAACCATGGCACTAGTGCCTCTTCCAGTTGTTTCCTGAACACTTCCAGGGATGGAGATTCCACCACCTTCCTGGGCAGCCCATTCCAAAGCTCAGCCTTCTAGAGCAGGCTTCTAAAAGCTTCTCCAACAGAGAGCTGAATTAAGTTTTGCCCTTTTAAAGTCGGGTTTCAACTGCTATTCTCACGCATGAAGTACTCCTGTAGTGAAAAATAATTACCTGGGCTAAAGGGTAGAGAGTTTTAAGTGATTGCCATGCAGTTAAAACAACCAAATAGTTTCATAATTCTACTTTATAATGCTGCTGGGCAAATAGGGGAATGAATTAATTTAAAATTCCAGTTTATCTAATTTGGGACCAGAGACAGTAATAGGAATTAATCATAACTTAGCCAGTCACAGGTGAGTGGCATAATTGCAAAGCACAGTTAAGATTGGAGGTGCATAATTAAATTAAACTGTTTGGTTCTGAATTTAGATCTATTTAATTCTGAATATTCTGCTGTTATAATGCTTATTTTTAGCCCTATAGGAAGTACAGAACAGGAAATTGATGTATGTCCAGCCATAACCCTCTAAATATGATTGTTATTTGGAAAAGAAATGTTATTGTAGAACAGTTAATTAAGAAGATGTCCGAAGTATCTTGATATCATGCTTTTCCTTCCCTCTTTCTTTTCTCCACCCAATATAATTATTCCAGAGCAGGAAAATCCCACTGGAAACCAGTCTGTTCATCACAGGCAAAGAGCTCAGATCCCAGTAAGTGCAATCACCCTTTGTGCTTCTCTCATGAGAAGCATTTTTTAAATGTCATAAAGCATTTTTTAAAAATGCAAACAAACACATTTTTTGTTTGATTTAAGCTTTTTCTTAGCGTGTATTCTCTGAACAGGATATCCAGTGTCCCTGTAGGGCAGTTCTTCATGGGAACAGCTGTGGTTTAACAGATGGAAAACAGGAAAAAGATAGTTCTGTGTAAATCCCCAGCAAGTACCAGTGTTCCAAATCTGTAACCAGGCAGATCCTCTGAACAGTGAACATTACTTTCTCTTTCTTTTGTGGTTTTTAAGCCTAAAAAAATCAGAATCTTTTGTCTATTTTGCTTTGTCCCTTTTTGTATCCCAGGTTTTCTCTATATAGCACATAAAGCTCTCTGATGTTGTTATTTTACTTCTAACAGCCTTTTGTAGCAAAAATTTATAAGCACTAGTTTTTAGGTTTTATTGCTATTGTAACAACAATATTGTATAACCTTAAAAATTTATGTTCATGGATGAAATTATTTATTTCACAGGATAGCACAGGAATATGCATTACAAGAAAATGCTGTTAAAATAATCATAAATAAGAAGCAGCTTGATCTGGGTATGTATCTCTAGTTAAAGATACTTTTATGATGATTTTCTAGTTTTCTGATTCTCAGAAGAAAATGGCCTTGCAACTCTACTAATTTCAAAAATGTCAAAAAAAAGCTGTTATATTTGTCAGGTTCTGCTTTACAGGAAATGTATTAAATTATAATAATCCAAATTCTTAAAATAGAATTACATTAATTAAAGGAATACCGTAATGAATGTAGAAAATCCCCTTTTCCAGTGCTGAAACACTGAAAATGCACATTAAAGAGAAACTCTGAATTTCTTCAAAAACCTTATTGTATAAGCACTTTCAAAGACTTTTTTTGTAATGCTTTGCCCATGCTCAACCTGTCAGACATGTGGGAAGTGATTATACAGCTTTTTCTTTGCTGATGCCCCTGGAATATATCAGAATTGGAACCACGAGACTGACAGAAGGAACTTGGATTCAGTTCCCAGTTCCTCTGTCTTGTAGTGTGTTATCCTGGACATGTTCTTATTGCAGTTTTTGCCTGAAGATCAATAAACTGAAATAGGAGTAATGGTATTTTTGAATGTTTTGGAAAAAACAAGGAAAGAAACATACCAGTCACTTCAAAAGCACTTTTAAGATGCAAGTCTGATTC
>WAAG01021556.1:0-18407 GCA_013390105.1 Tichodroma muraria
TGTGAAAGAAACAAAGTTAAAATTTTACATCCTTTACACTGGAAGTGTGCCATGGTTTCTGCTATCAGGGTAAGGTTTGTCCTTGAGTATTTTGACAGGCTATAGGTGAACAGATAAGCTATAACCTCTGCAGACGCACTGGGGCACAGTCTGTTACGGCTCTGGAACGGAGCTTTTGAGGGTGATGCTAAAAGAATGCCTTCCTACAGCATTCTCCCAGGTACCTTTCTTTTCCAAGTTTGAGTTTTCTCTTTGGCAGCATCGCCTGTCAATGAATGTTGCTATTCTGACTCTTGATGCTCGTACACTTGGTGTGGCAAGGATGGTTCTTTACCACAGCAGTATCCATTGGGACTGACCTCTGACTTTGATGTCTTTATGCTACAGAAAACCCTCTTTAAACAGCCTTTCCTTTCACCACCTGCAGCTGCAAGGTGGATGTACAGTGCAGCTCTGTTCATCTGAGAAAGCAGTAGGTGTGTTTTCAAGACATTTATATTTACAGTGGCTTCCTTCCTGTGTCAGTGTAAAAAAAAAAATATTTCAGAAGTACATTCAACATTGATTCCTGTTACATAACTGAGTGTAAATCCAAAGCCAACACTTCAGCAGAATACTGACTCAGACTGACAAACACACCACAGAAGAGTAGGAGATAAATACAGTGTTCTTAGAAGGACTCCATGATTTATTTAAAATTTAATGTAGCCATTACTTCCCCTCTTGCCCCAGTTCAGCTAAACAGAAGTTTTCAGGTTTTCATTCTCAAAATGCACTTCAGCTGCTTCTTCTGTTTGTGCTCGAGTGGTCTTCTGCAGTATGGAAGAAAATCAGTCCACTTCAACAGAAGCTAGGAGAGGAAAGCATAGAAAGAGGGAAGTCTCCTTTGTTCCTTTAGAATCCAAGGTTTGTAACATGGGTTGATTGACCGAATCTACAGGTTATTCAAAATCCAGGGAAGGCTTTATGAACAGTTCTTTTGGCCAATTTGTCTTAATTACCTTACAGTGCATGGGAGTCTGAGCATGGTATTGTTACATGGTATCAGTTCAGAGAATCATAGAATGGTTTGAGTTGGAGGGGACCTTGAAGATCATCTCGTTCCAACCCCCTAGGCATGGACAGGGATGTCACCCACTAGATCAGGTTGTCCAGGGCCCCTTCCAGCCTCGCCTTGACCATTGCCAAGGTTGGGGCATCCACAGCTTTTCTGGGCAACTTGTTCAAGTACTTCACTACCCTCTGAGTATAGAATTTCTTTTTAATGTCCAGCCTAAATCTTTCTGGCTTAGTTTAAAACTGTTCTCCATTGCCCTATCATTATCAAGGGGAGTACTTCGGTTAAATGCTCTAACACAGTTTCTGGTGTTGCATTTGAATACATCTGTAAAAACATTGCTTATGTGAAGTCTGCATATCCACTTAGCAAAAGGTTGCTGCTTGAAAGATGTAAGTAATAGAGACCTATCTATCTGTTTATGAAGAGACACAAATAACTGCACCTTTTTGATCACCAGTTTGTTTTTTTTCTAATGTCTATGTATCCCCTACCCTCATCCTATTTTATTGTTGTGGAATCAGCCTGCATTTGCATTAGAGTTTACAAAGGAATCTGAGGAGCAATTAGACTGGATTAGAAAAAATGGAGAGTTGAGCTTGCTTGGAGTAGATGTATTCATCAGAACGATTGGTGATGAGTGCTCAGTGTGCTTGTATGCCAACAAGAAAATACGTAACAGACAAGCACTTGAAAAAAGCAGCAAGCTGTAACTTCAGCAGTCTTTTGATGAGCTTTTGCCATCAGAACTTCCTTTTCTGATGCTCTGCATGAAGAAATGTGTTCATTAGTTTATTCTGGCTGGTAAGTTTTCATAGCAGCTTAGGAATTCCAGCAGATTTGCTGTTCCTATTTGAAATGCTGGAAAGGAAATGATGTAGTTTTGAAATCTTATTTCATGTGTACTTTTCTAAAAAAGGGATCATGTAGATGTGAACATCAGGTAAATTTTCCTCTAATTCTCTGAAAACAACTTCAAATTTTGCCCAAATTTTGTCATTTGTCATAGGAATTTTCTTTCTTTTAAAGGGCTCAGGACATCTTCCGTCAGGCAATGAAATTTCAAAATGTCATCTTGGAAGTCCTTCCTCCGTATAACCGAGAACAGTATGAGAAGTCTGCTATTGGTCCTCTCTGTATTCTGAATAATGAAGAAGGAGTTACAAAAACAAAAATTCCACCTCCTCTTCATCCAAAACCTGCTGTGAAGACAATTAATATTTCTGGAGCAAGCTTGGAGTCAGGTGTACAGGGAACACTGCAACAAGCTAAGAGCCCCAACCTCCCACGTCTGGGTAGAAAACCTTCTTCTCCCTCACTGTCTCCACTTATGGGCTTTGGCAATAGGAGAAATGCAAAGAAAATAAAGATAGACCTGAAAAAAGGTAAGTCTTTGGAGATGGTATGATTAATTTGGTATTGTGATTTCTATAGTGATACCTTAACTTTTAATTTAACAATTAAGTGACATGGAAAATACAAGCAAGTTATTTGCCCTTTAAAAGTTCCAAAACTTTCAAGAGGTATCGGAATGTAAACAGTAATGTTTTCTACAGTGGGCTTTCTCATAAACTTTGGATGTATGTTATCCAGATTTACTGATTAGGACATCTGTTACTGACTATGGAAGCAATTCCATTAGCAACAAGTGATTTTAAGAGATGGTTCAGTCTTTTCACAGGTATAGAATAAAAGTTAGAACTATTCTCTGGTGACCTTTATTATTTTATTCAACCTGCTAATTGACCACAACACTGTTATGACATTATTTTAAAGATATGTTTAAAAATCTATTCTGCTCTCTTTCGTGTTTTCCAAGAGCTTGACCACAGATTTACCCGTCTTTCCCTTTTTTATTTTCTGCAAACCTTTTTTTTTTTCCTGTCATTTTTATTCAGCTGTCAGGAGGCCAAATTTGTGTCTTTAGTTGATGCACCATGCAGCTGTCTGTCTTTGAATGGAATAACAGGTTAAGGAGCATGTAGTAAAACGTGCTACATTTCCGATTGTGCTGCAATTTCCAATTAACATTTGTATTTTCTATTTGATTTCTGTCTCTGATTTGGCTGAGAATTAAGTTTAATCCTAGAAGTGGCCCTTTTAAAAACTGTCTGTAACTTTATTTTCATAACATGAATGTAATCAAGCTCTCATTTCTTCATTTTTGTTGTTTCTTTACTTAAATCACTCATTTTTACTTCTGGACTCTTCAGCTTTGTGTTAATAAGCCTACTTAAGAATTTCCCTATTCTAGATTTAATGCTTTTGATTTTGAAACATTTATATTTTTAGGAATTATAGCAATGTGATACTGACATGATATCTTTGAAAACTATCACATGCATAGTAATACTGCTCAATATGAAAAGATTTTTATGGACCCTGCTATTCCCAGTGATCTTAGTGGCTTATAAGCATCACCTGCTAATATTTACTTTACTCCCTAATTATTTGTTACAGCGTATCTGTTAACACTTGAGGTTTATTTCCAAGCAGCAAACAACTTCAATAATGGAAGCTTAGAAATACCACTTTGTCCTTTCTGAACAGCACATCATCAAGTTTTGCATTCAAATCATGTGATATTTTCCCCATTTACCACATTTCAGTAAAACCTGCTAAATTATATTTATGCTCATAAATAAATAATTCCAATCTCTCTGATTCTATGGAAAATGATTGACATTAAAGTGAAGACTAATATTGAAATGACCTAAAGAAAAGATAAACGCTTTAAAAAAGAGAGTTCTTTCTTAGTTTTTACTGTTATGTGCTTACCCAAGTATTTCCATCTGTAGCTGTTGTAAGAAGGTTTGGGTATGTGTTTTGACACCAATAGACTTCCTCTCTAGACCATGCAGAAAATTGGCTCATGTTTACAGCTTCTTTTCTTTTCTTCCTTTTTTTAAGAGTTAGCCTGAAGGAGTCTCTGGGATATCTTGCTGACATTGTTTGCTTACTTTTAATGATCATCGTTTACATGTTGAAATTTACGTTGTGAGTTCTTTGTCTGACATTCTAGGTCCAGAAGGACTTGGTTTCACGGTGGTTACCAGAGACTCTTCAGTACATGGTCCTGGTCCAATCTTTGTGAAGAATATTTTACCAAAAGGTGCAGCAGTAAAAGATGGTCGTTTGCAGTCAGGAGACAGAATCCTGGAGGTCAGGATAAACAACCATTGTATTTGCATCGCTTAAAATTGATCGCTTGCTTTGTCATAAATCTTTTATTTCCTCATACATATTATTGATGTATGGAACTACAGTTCTTGCCCTTGGTTTAAAAAAAAAGTTACTCTCACAGCTTCTATGCCACTTGTTTGTCAACAAGTGTTTTACACCACAAGGTGGAAAAATGTTTCTTTTCACAAGGGTCCATATTTGAACAAGGGGAACCTGATAAGATCGTGGTTTTTAAGGTAGATAAATATGTCGTTTTAGGATCAAAACATGTCTTGCCTCTTCAGCCACATCCAAAAATCTCCAGTTAATATCAAGCTGGTAAAGTACTCATTTTAAGGCAATTTTGTTTAAATTGGTCTGTTGAAAATTTTCAGATATCTTGTGACTTACAATCTTATTATCTAATGGGTTATTTCTACTTACTAACCTCAAAAAGCTCTTAAGGTAAACAGTTTTAATACTGAGGTCTTGTTTCTGCACTTTTCATCTTCAAAGTGGTTTACAAACTAATTAAGCCTCACAAACCCCCTGCAAGGTGGGTAAGTACTACAGAGCTGCTTTAACAGATGGTGAAAATGAGGAGGAGAAAGGTTAAGTAATTTGTGCGGGGCCAGAGCGGGAGGAGGCAGTATGGGAGCTGTTGCTGATTCTTCTCTGCTCTCAGTCACTGAGTGACACCTATGTTAGGTGAGGGGAACCTAATAAACCTGCTGAAAGGCAGTCACATGCAGAGATAAGGCATCCTCTGTTCTTTTGTGGCTGGTAGGTGAATGGACGGGACATCGCCAGCAGGACCCAGGAGGAGCTCGTAGCTATGCTGAGGAGCACAAAGCAAGGCGAGACTGTCTGCCTGACCGTGGCCCGTCAGGAGGAGGCCTTTCTACCTCGAGAGCTGGTAAACTTGTTATTCTTCCCCAAAGAGTGATTTCGAAGTGATTCCGTGGTTAAAAACTAGCCCAAGAAATAGAAATTATGTCAGCTGAGAAATGCCAACAAAAGATAGTCACATAAGGTTTGTTTCCAAGAAGAATTTATACTTATATTTGATTTTGAGGGA
Source organism: Tichodroma muraria (assembly GCA_013390105.1). Taxonomy (NCBI): domain Eukaryota; kingdom Metazoa; phylum Chordata; class Aves; order Passeriformes; family Sittidae; genus Tichodroma; species Tichodroma muraria. The sequence continues at coordinate 5,298 of WAAG01021556.1, forward strand.
TATTTGATTTTTATCTCCTATAGATGCAATTCCACACAATCTCATTTTTCATCCCCAAAAATGACAGTATAAGCATAACTCACAGGGGAATACTGTAAATTAATTTTGTAAGTGTGAGGTCAAGCATAACTAAAATCTCTTTCAGAAAAGCAGCAAGCTTAAAACGAGAAATTTAAAGTGCATGTAATGAGCCTGCAGCTTATCAGTAACAAACTAGTGAGGGTAGCTGCCCCCAGGAGATGTCTCCTAAGCCAGGTGCCCAACTGCAGGAGTGGTGAGGAATAGAATTCTGCTGCACTCCTCACAAATTTTGGAAGCAAGCTTTTCCTTGGCTGCTAGCCTTTGACTTAATAGGCTTTTGCTTGTCTTTTTTCCATCTCAAGTGCTTAATTTTCACTTTTGTTTTTTTATTAACACTGGCATGAGGCTGTGTTCTCTTTTCTCTCACATAGAGAACTGCATCAGAGTAAAAGTGCTATCTGATACATGCTTGTTTCCCCTCAAAGAAGGTCATTTCTTTGGTTGCCTCTTCCTTATCTTGATTGATGGCTATACTTGACCTTTCATTAAGTCCTCAGGATAAGGGAAGGACAGCATTTCCTGCTTTTGTGTATTTTATCTCCTTCAAAGAACACAAACTGGCTTCATCCTTTTCTTAAGATGCTGCCTTCTTGCTTTTCCTTAAGACTGTTTTCAGGATCTACAGAAATCCTCCGTCGTGTTTCCTCACAGAACATTGCTGACAGTTTTCCTCTTGTTTCCCTGTTACACCAGCTGGACCTTGTTGATGTCAGGGTTGCCTATGATAGGATAGGGAGCTGGAGGGGCATTCAGGTTCTCTCATGTGAGTCTTTTGTCTTCTGCTGCTGGTGCCCACTTTTTCTTGTGAGCAGTTATGAAGTGTAATAGCAAAACTATTTTTGTATCCATTTTTCTCTTTCATTGTGTGATTTTTAAGGAGCGTAATGGCAGTTTTCAACCTTGTAATTGGGCATTTGTTGTCAATGATTTCCAAAGCACCAAAGTTTCTCATTGCATTGGTCTGCTGAGTAAGCCCTGAGCTCAGTAAGCTGCTGAGCTGTAGAGTCAGTGTCTGCGTGGATCAGAGGGAAACTTCTGACCCTTAAAGCACTAAATTATCTATTCTATGTAGAATTTCTTTTCATCTGCCAGCTCTTCTAAATAAGAGCTTACTTTTTGAAAAAGCTACCCATTAAGGGTGTTTTCTTCTGGGTTTTTTAAGTTATAAAGCACATTACTTTAAAAATGTACTTTAAAAGTATGCATTCTTCTCTTTTCTCTCCCATTCCCCCAACATAATACGTTATTATGTATTGTCATAGTGCAAATTCTGCTGGAAATCACTTCAGCAGTGTGTGGGTATAAAAGATTGGAAGAATCTAAAAGCTGTTTATAATTTTTACCTGCCACAATTGTGTGATAATAAATTCTAGTCTCTACAGCAAGGATTAACTACCTTTCAAAAGGTGATTTACTTATGACTGGCATGATTGAAATCCAGGAAGTAGCCACATTTATCCTGCTGGCTTGACCTTCTCTTAGATTGCTTTCTCTGTGAAGGAGTGATGCACAAGTGATGGCCCTCACTGTAACAGTGGTGATGTGGGAATTCTAATACTGCTCTGTGTTCCTCATTATCTCAATCAAGTACAACATAATACAGATGAGAATTACTCAAATACATTACATAAATTTATGAAACCAGCCCATCTAAATTAAAAAGCCCTTCAGCAACATCTGGCAGCTTACAGCAGAAGTGTGACTTACCATCCCACTAAGCTACCAGATGTTGATGCTAACGCAGTGCTTGTTAGAATTCATGAGGTGTCTGAGAATAGTCTCAAAAAAGATTAAAAAAAAATTAAAATTGGTTTAGCTTTTTTGTTTGGTTTCAGCTTTAGCCATGATATTACATTGGACTAATCCTCTTCTACCTCAGAAGTTACAGTACTGTTTTATCAAAGAGGAGAAAAATGCCAGCATTTTAAATGTTTGTTTTTGGAAGGAAAAGCAGTGGATAATCCAATGTTTTTCAAGGACAGCTGTAACTGAATGCCCTGATGGTGTAGCATGCATGCAGAATTTACCTGAATACTTGGGGATTTTGTTAATGCCTGGCAATAGTACACTAATTGCTTTATATCAGACTTGTTCTTGCTTTGAGCAGGTCTCCAGGGACTGTAATCTGAGATGTTTTCTTTAGATTCCCTGTTACCTTTCGAAAGGAAAAAGATAAGGGCCACCTAGTAAATGTACCCGCTTTTCCTGTGGCAAAGATACATCTGGAATCTGGACCCCCTAGAAACCCATGCACAAAACCACTTTTGAGCATGTTACTCCACTAGAAATAGGTTTTTATGTGGATTTGCTGGAGAGAATTTGATAACTGCATGAGCACAAAGCAAATAATGTAATAAAGTCACAATGGGTGGCAGTTGGTTGCGAGGGTCTGTAATAATATAATTTGACTTTACCTTGTAATAAAGCTGCGGCTTGGGGAAAGCGTTGTCTCACGAATATTTTCTCTTCAGTAAGATAGATGGGAACAGACTTTGGGTGTTTTGTTACTGTGATCTGTGCTTATGAATTGCTAGCGAGTAGAAAAGTATATTCAGAGTAGCAAGCCTTTGCCACAGCAGCTGAGATGTGATATGGATGAGGATGAATCAGTGTTGCAAGAAAGCATTATTAAATTATAGGGAATTGGGGCTTTGGTTATACTGGCCCTTGCAACATCTCAGAGTTATACAGTTACAGTGTTTGTGCATAACAAGGGAAAAGAATTGAAAACCCAGTATTTCTAGGGTTATTACTCCTTTAATAAAAAGAAGATGCTCTAATGAGATTTTTTTTTTTTTAAAGATACATTGAAACTGATAAGTGAAGTAGAATTTGGACCAACCACAGGCTGTCCTCCTTATTATCCAGTTAGCCAAATGTTCCCAGTAATTCATGCCAGCTGTTGACAATGTAGCAGCTAAGTGAGGAGCTGATTCCAAAACTCAGGGGGAAAATCTTGATTCATTTAATTACCACAGTCTACAGAGTGGCCGCTGATTAGAGTGTTCTTTAAGGGGCATTTGGGTTTTAAACTGTGTAACACTCTTTTCTAGAGGATGGTGACTGTTACAGGAAGAAACTGGTTTAACTGAATAGGTTTAGATTTTCCAGCTCCTGTCAAAGTGAATGGAACGCACATCAAACTGTGGCCATCATCATTCTGTTGTGTTTTGGAAATACGGTGTTTTGATCATGTGTGATCATGTTTTTTCTCTAGGGGAAATGTGTGATTTGAAAGTGCCATTTCTTTTAATAATGATGCAAAAATTGTTTACTTCCCCTTCTCTTTCTCTATCCCCTTATTGGTAAAACAGGGAAAACTACTTGAATGAGAACAGCTCTGGTGCAACCCATTCTGTGCTATGATCCTTTGCAATTCTTTATTCTGTATGATTCACATGAGCGGAGGAATGTGACTGTTCTGCAATTGCCAGAAATAGTATAGCACCAAAAATATTTGCATGCATTCTGTAAGTTAGAGCACATGCATTGTAATTTTTGCATACCCTTTATTTTTTTGTTTTAAAGATCTTTCGGACTTACCAGTTGCAACTGTAATTGCTATTTCTGTGGTTTCTTGGCATATTAACTGAATCCTGAAGAATTCAGGCGGGGTGAAAGGGAGCGAACCATCATTTTTAGAACAATACCTAAGTGAACAATGATGTACTAAACGTGGTATTGGTCTTTAAGTCCTTTTTTTACATGTGTATTATATAGGATGGAAGGAAGCAGGATGAGTGGCAAGTTCAATTAAGCATTTTTTTCTACTTACCATATGATTAACTTTTATGTTTTAGTCTTCCCCCAGTTAATTTCTTCCACTGTCTTGAACTTACATGCCTGAAGGAAAACCAGTTGGCCTATTTGTTTTAATATTCAAAGCTTAATTTCTATTATTTCCTTTTAATTGTTGCTTGCCTTTTTATGTGAAAGAAATAATAGGTGAAATTACAGCCTAGACTTAACCATTTTTGCACCTGTTTTTGTAGTTCAAAACCATGATTTTAGTGCTCAATTATCCATAAATGGACAAATAATTTCAGTCAGAAAGTGATTCCAGCAAGTACCATTTCTCTATTGTGTTCTAAGGGAGATGAATTGGATAGGGGAAAAAAAGAAGTATATATTGAATTTTAATAGCATATATTAGAAGGTGTTCTGTGTAATGAAGACAAGGATATTGTGAATGCACATGGCACCTTTTGTCGTTTACGAACTATGTAGATTTTTAAATACCCTTGGGCTTTTAAAGAAAAGTTTATTTTTGGACCTATTCTCTTCATCTGGAATAGTTGAGAAGCGAGTGTAGGTTGTGTCTAGAGAAATGTATAAAGACAAAACATTGTGTGGTGAAACCCCTCAAAGGTTTTCAGCTTCATTATGTATTTCAGAAGATGGTTACTATTCCATTATGTCTTAGAGTACTGAAAACTGTTCTTTGAGGTTTGTTGATTAGTTGTGCTCTTTACAAAAGTCAGTGAGAGATCAGTGTTAAGAAGGAATGTGACAATCTTTCCTGTCACAGTGAAAAATATCTCTTTACCCAGGGTTTGTGTGCGACTCCCTAATTTACCTAAGGGGATTAAATTGCTTGGTAATCTGTCTACCTTTAAAAAGTGGTTGTTTTTTATCTCTCATGTGCAGTGAAGTGCCCATAAAGGTACCAACACAGAAAATGTGATTTTTCCATGTGATAGCAGTTGTCAGCCTTTTTGAGGCCACAGAGACCTTATTGTATCTGATCTACTATTACCTTCTCTGTCAGGCCCATCAGAGTGTTAGGATCCAGCAATGATTTGCCTTTCAGAGCCCACTGTTCCTATATTGCAGCAAATACAAGGAACCTTAAAATAATGTTCTGAAAGACCTGGTAATAACCTTCATGGCCTGCAAAAACCTCTGATGGTGCTCTACCTGCTGGTAAAGGCTAAGTTAGAGAGGATACAAGTAAGGAGAGAAAAGCATAATATTACTGGTACTATGAGATAAGATATTCATAAGATGTGTTATGGGATTACTGCCCAAAATTCCTAGGTTTAGGAACCCTACCTCAGAACACTGGGAAAGGAAAACTGCTTACTTAATAATCTAAGTCTTAGCTCTGAGGTTGCCGAAATTATTTGGAAGCCCACTTTAATATATGAAATCATAATTATTTATACTTCAGAATAGAGGCATATAAAATCTGGTTTTAACAGGAATTGAGTCTTCATATATTTTAGATGCATTTACCCAGGTCTACAGTATTTGCATTGAATAAAACCAAGGTATTTTGGCAATTTTTAAATCCTGCTAACAAACGTAGTGCCCTGCCATTTACAAGGGTCACCAGTTCTATTCCATATACCATATGAACATTTCTAAAATCTTTCTGTCTTAGAATACATAAAAAACTCAAAAGTTTTCCTAGGCTGACTTAATGTAAAACATATGCATGTGGTGTTTGAAGTAGACATAAAAGAATTATCCCCTGCTTATTGCTTTGTTTACCATACCTTTTGAACAGTAAGCGCTAAAATGAGTAAAGAGTTGAATTTGTATATCAGTGTTGTGACCTGTGCCCAGAATGAATTCTGGAACTTTATACAGTAGCAGCAACCCTAAATTCACCCTGGAATACCATGCAGCCTTCCATTTTCATTTTAGGCTCTAGGTACCAAGGTGTATTACCGGCGTAAAGCTCCAGCTCGGTGGGGTGCGTAAGCACGCGGCTTACCCTGTGCGTGGGCTGAAAGTGGGTGTTTTCACAGTGAGGCTGACCTTGACTGAGGACTGCACTAGTTAATTTTTCTCCCTCTGTTTCCTACAGTTATGTAGCTTAAAAGGTTAAAGTGGCACTGCATTTTTTAATGTTGAGGAGCAGTGCACACCAGATTACAAATACAAAACTTTTGCAAGGGTAAACCATTTCCTTGGTCTCGAACAGGCGAGTCAAGCAAACTGGGGAATCTCCATTTCTGAAATGCACTGTATCTACTTTGGATGAAGAGCTGAGTCTAGTTTTGTCAGTTTTTGAAGCTGTAATTCCAGAGAGTCTACATAATTCAAACCAGACACATTCTATCTAACATGACACAAAATTGTAGTGTACTGTGTTAATGTTAAAATTATCCAAGCATGCTATCATATATCTCCATGGATTTGCTACTGCCTTTCTTGTCTTAGCAGGGTGTGCCATTAGTGGCCATTTAGTTTTTATTGCAGTATGGAGTACAGATAATTTTAAAGAAGCCAATATAAAATATGTCAGAAATGCTAAAGATGAATACATGCAACAATGATTTCAGTTATTTACTAGATTGTGACAAGATTACAACAGTGTATTACCTTTGAGTATTACTTTTAAGAGTGTTACAATATGTCTATTGCAAAATACAGTGCAGATTTTATAGTGACTGAATGACTGAGCTGTCAGCAAAGTATTTCTTAATTGTGGCTAAGTGCTTGGGAAGAACATGGAGCATGATGCAAATAGGGGTATCTTCTTTTCAAGCTTTTCTGCCAATAATAGTTACGTCGTGCCACAATTTAAATTATTTTTATCAGAAAGTTATTGCAAAAGCATGCAAATGTCTTATTTCCTTCATAAACCTTTGAAAATAACCCTCCTGGGTCTTTTGCCTTTTGCTGTCAGCTCTGAATGGCACCCCAGGGAGTTGACATCTCTTATCAGAAAAGAGCAGCCAGGCAAGGGGCAGTCAGCATATTGAGAGGCCATAATAGCGTGGTGGTCAAGGGCACCAGACAGGTACTGAAAGGTCTCTTGTTGTGTTAAACAAATGCTATTTCCTTCCTGCCTAAGTGAGAGCTAATTTTTTTTGGTAAGCTTTTCTTTTGGCAAAAAACACAATAAGGATATATAAGGCAACCTTTCCAGTGAGAGATTAGCATTAGGTTATCATAAATCCACAGATTAAAAGTGCTGTGGTCAATGAGAACAGGCATTGTAAGATCAAATAAAAGGACTAATTGAAAGTGGTGTCCCATGGTAAACAGAGGATTGACACAATATTGTGTAGATGCAACCATGGACTAAGAAGAAAGTGGAAGAATAAAATGCACAGTACATTTTTCAAAGGTTGTAGTTCTGATTGTACTGCTCTGGTGACTGAGCAGTTGTGTATTGAGGGAGTAGGAGAAGGCTAAAAGTATATTCTCTGTTGTCTTTAAAATACTGAGAATTCATTGGTGAGATGGGTAAAATTTTAGATTATTTTTAATAATCCTTTATTATAATTTTTTAATTAAGAAATCAGATATCTTAGGTATAGATGTGCTTTTAAAAATTAAAATCATTGCAGAAGATTAATTAAATGTATCGTGAGACCCTTAGATACGGATTTTCAGTCTGCATTGCTGAATATTATTTAGTACTGTGTTATCAGGGCTTTCTGCTTTCATATCTGGCAAACTCTCTGTTCTCTCACCTTCATATAAACTCTACTCTGAATTTTCCTGTCTGTTTTTGGTTTCTGGTGATCCAGTAAATGTCCTAATTGATTTTACTGAAGTTACATGCAGGTATATCAGTAGATTAAAACATTCCTGTCCTGATTTCCCTTGAGAGGTATAGTACCTCTTTGGCTGTTTGCTCTGTTCTGTTTGACCACCAAATCTGGGTAGCAAGTGAGAAGATTTCCTCTTAGACAACTTCTGTCTGTTGCCTTCTGGTCCAGGAAAGAGAGAGAAGATCTTTGTCTTCCCCAAGCAATTGAGAGAGGTTGGGAGCTGCCTAGAATGCTGGATGGTGCAACCAGGATGCAGCTTTCAGCAGAAGCTGTGGCTGGCAGACTCCTGTAAATAATAGAGAGCAAACATCACTGGGCTGCAGAGATGTGCTTATCAGGATGAGTTTGTTCAGACCTTGTTGCAGCTGTAGGAGCCATTGAAAGCTGACAGGCTAAGATTTAACAAAGCTGAAGGAAGGACCTTCCCAGCAAGGACAAAATGAACAATGGAGACTGATTATTGAAGTGTTGGGTTGTTTTTCGGTTTTGTGTTGGAGTTTTTTGGTTGTTTTGGGGTGTTTGTTTTGTTTTTAACTTCAACCTGTGTCTCTGTTGGGTAAATTTTATTAATACTTAAGAGTGTTCCTGTCTCAATGAGCCCCTCTTAAAGGAAAGAAATGAGCAAGAAATTGGGCAAAGGGAACAAGAGACCTGAATGGATAAATAGAGAACTCCTGTTGTTACTCAAGTGTAAGCAGGAAATACACAGGAGCTGGAAACAGGGTCAGGTCACTTGGAATGCATATAGAGGGGTTGTCAGAATAAGTAAAAATGAGATAAGAAAGGCCACGGCCCATCTGGAATTAAATCTGGCCAAGGATGTCAAGGACAACAAAAAGGGCTTCTTCAAATACATCCATAACAAAAGAAAACCAAGGATAATGGGAACCATTACTAAACATAGCAGGGAGTCTGGTAAAAGAGGATGCAGAGAAGGCGGTTTTCCCAAACACCTTTTTTGCATCGGTCTTCATTGACAAGGCCAGCCCTCAGGATTCTCTTACCTGGGAGACAGGGGTAAAGGAATGTTGGAAAGAATTACCCTTGGTCAAGAAGGATTGGGTTAGAGAGCACCTAGAGGCAAACCTAACATCCACAGGTCCATAGGCCCTGATGGGATGCATCCACAAGTGCTGAGAGCGCTTTGGAGGCATTCACAATCATCTTTGAAAGGTCGTGGCGGTCAGGAGTGGTGCCCAAGGACTGGAAGAAAACAAATATCACCCCAGTCTTCAGAAAGGCAAGAAAGAGGACTCAGGGAGCTTTGTTCATGTGGATGACAAGAAGGTAATCAGGAGTAGCCAGCATGGATTCGCTAATGGTAAATAATCATGCATGACTTACCACTAATGGTAAATCATGCATGCCTTTTACAATGAAACAAGTACCTGGATGGGTGAGGGACATTGTCTACCTCGACTTCAGCAGGGCTGTCAGCACTGTCTCTCCCCACATCCTCACAGGCCAGCTCGGGGAGTGTGGACTGGGGGGTGGGCAGTGAGTTGCATTGAGGACTGGCCAAACAGCGGCACAGGGGCTCGTTGGATGCTGTGGTGTCCCCCAGGGCTCAATACTGGGCCCGTTATTCATCCTGGAATTCATTCTGCCCTTGGATGAAGGGGCAGATGCCTCCTCAGCAGGATCACTGGGAGGAGCGGCTGATCCCCCCGAGAGCTGTGCTGCCTTCACAAGGACCCTGACAGGTTGGAGAGAGGGACAGGGAGGAGCCTCCTGAAATTCAACAAAGGCAAGTGCAGGGAGGAGCAGCCCCACTCACCAGCACAGGCTGGGGATTGCCTGCTGGAGCAGCTCTGTGGAAAAGGACCTGGGCTCCTGGTGGGCAATAAGCTGTTCCCGAGCCATCAGTGAGCCCCTGTGGGCAAGAAGGCCGATGGGATCCTGGGGTGCATTAGGAAAAGCATTGCCAGCAGGTCAGGGAGGTGATCCCACCCCTCTGCTCAGCCCTGCTGAGGCACATCTGGAGTGCTGTGTCCAGCTCTGGGCTCCTCAGCACGAGAGAGACACTGAGCTCCTGGAGCGAGTCCAGAGGATGGAAACGAAGATGATAAAGGAACTGGAGCATCTCTATTATGAGGAAAGGCCGAGGGAGCTCAAGGTTGTGGAGTCTCCCTCACTGGAGGTATTTAAGAACCACCTCAACACAATTCTGTGCCATGTGCTCCAGGATGACCCTGCTTGAGCAGGGGGATTGGGCCTGATGACTCTTCCAACCATACCCACTCTGGGACTGTGTGAAAAATACAGGGCAGGCCATCTCAAAGCTCTAACCATTCTGAGGGATCACCACTTAGCTATCTGGACATGGATTTATATGAAGATTTCTTGTTTATCCTGCTACAATTGAGTTACTTTCCTATGTCTGCAGTAGGGAATAGCTTCAGTGATATACTATCATTTAATTCCTGAACTGCTGGGGTATGATACATTTATTATGGAAAATACATGATGTGGTTGTTGGCTGGGTAATTTATAGCATAAAACTGTAAGTTTTGTCCAGGCTAGAAACATATTTGTGTTGCAGCTCATTTCATTCATTCTGTGTTTGAGTGAGTTCAGATTCTAGGATGATCTCGAGGTAAGAAGTGTTTCTAATAGAATTCAAGGTTTAGTGCATTGGAGAGGGTTTCCTTTACCAGACCATAATTCAGCTGATGGTGGTTGCTATATTGTGAAGTATTAATGTCTTGGGATAATGTTTTAGCAAAGTCAGGGAAATAGAAGCAGTAGGAATCCAGCTCTGTGAGTCACTATCAGCATTTAATATTCATACCTGCATATTCTAGGAACAGGGGCCATCATTCATTAAATTAGTTGCCCAAATGAAGCAGTTAATTGATGAGCTGTTAACTTAAGGATGGCTGGAGCTCTTTTTGTCCTCAGGGAAAGGTATTGCTTGGGAAGAGCACTATGATCAGGTTAATAATTTGAAAACATTCAGAAAGTATAGGATTAAATCAAGCTTGTAGGTTTTGTTAATCCCTTTCTTCTCCTCTGGTTTTCCTCCTTTCTGCTGCTTCTCACATCCTTCCACAAATAGGATTTTCTATCTTGAATTTGCACCAAATAGTCTTGACGTTGTAGACTTACTACCAGGCATTTGCTGTCAGATGCTGATACATGAATAGCCGAGGAAAATTCTGAGGGAGTAAAGACTGGGTTTACTTGCCTTACAGTGAATTAGTCACTGACTTGTAGATCTGCATCTCCTTTCCTCTTACCCATCCCTGTGCAATCTTTGAATTGTCATTCAGCCTCCATCATCGGTAAAAAATTTTTGATAGTACTATTAGACAAAGTTAAACATTATTTTTAAATCAGCTTTTGCTGCATCTTTGGATAAAGCTGAATATAAATAATGAAAAGGAGAGATCTTTGGGATGATTGGGCTATGTTGAACAAGAAACTTGTGACGAACTTAAAATAATATTAGAGAGTTGTCCAGTAACAGGTAAAAGCAGCTTACATTAAATTTACTGTGGTTTTGATATGATTAAGCGATCTGTTTCATAGAAAATTGTAGCATAGAATATGGTAGACAAATGTTACAGATTCCATTTAAGTACTAAGGAAAACATAGGAAATGAAATACTGACTAAAGTTTGCTGTACTTGTCTGGAGTTCTGGTGAACACATCAGGGCATGCTTAGAGTGATGTGGTAGATTACTTAACAAGGGCTAGTGCACAGCATAATTATGTTAACGGAAGCAGGGAAATAGAACACTGAGCAGCTCTGATGGGTGACTAAATTCAGCTCTATATGAAGTGCACGTTTGTGCTGAGGTGGCACTATAAAGAAGCTTGCTCTGGTTAAGGCAGGCATGAGCACCGGGAGCTGTATGTCCTGTGGTAACAGCCCCCTCGCTGCCTTTCTCGTGCTATGGGCAAAGACAAAACCACAGTATTGACATAGAGAAGGGGCGAGTCTAGTGCACATGTCACAGATTAAAGTGGAAGGGGAACAGAAACACGCAGGAACTGCTTGCCTAGGGGAACAGGAAAGTAATACCAAGTCCTGTCCTAAAGGCAGGAGTCGTCACGTGTCTGAGAGCCTGAGAAGAATTGCTTCTGTCCCATTCTTCACAGGGTGCAGCAGTTGAGTAGAGACCTGATCTAAGAGTTCGGAATCAACTGACATGAATATGTGCAAGTTGAAAAAAACAGAAGATTTGGCAGTAAATCTTTTCTCTAAAACCTTGAGAAAGTTAAACGCAAAATGCTTATGTTAGAAGGCCAGTAGTGGTTTTTTTCCTTACACTTATTCTTCTGAAGTCAGAGGAGGAGTTTTACAAGTTATCATTCTGTATTGTTCACAGTTGTTACAAATGTATAGGTTTTGGGGGGTTATGTTCAGGATGTCCATATCCAAAGCTAAGAAATAGAAGTGACAGATGTGTAACCGAGAACTCCGTGCTTCTGGTGAACAAAAACAGAAGCACAAATGTGTTACTTAGGTACTGGAGGTGGATGCTGGTATCAAGACAATTGTCAGTGTTGGTGCTATGTCATTTTGATATTTGGCTGTTTGCCTAACTGTTGACTTTAACATCATGTAGTTACATTCCAGGAAAAATTTAAGCATGGTGCATATTGGGATTGAGATTGATAGTCAGTTTTCTGGCTGGTGTGATTTCTCTCTGCCCAGTGGTTGCTCCTCATCATTGAAAGGACATCTGAAATAAATGCAAGTGTACTTAAGTGCTACTGTTGCTTCAGTATATTCATTTCTGCCCTTAGTTCTGGGGTAATACTTTTGTTGATCAGACAGCGTGATAGCTGAACGCACAGGAGTGCTCTGGCTGCTGAGGAGACATCTGTACTGCTGGCACCTTTGCTGACTATTGCATTGATACTGTATGTGCTGCAGCTTAGGTCCTGGAGGTGATCTCTCACTGGGGAAGAGGATTGGCCCAGCTACTGCACTCCTTGCAGGTGGCTTCTACTTGATAATTTAATGTAAGAATTTAACACCCTTGGAAGCAGCAGTCAGTCATCTTTCAACTTATAATTGTTATCTGTGTACTTCCTTTCCCTATTAATTTTTTAATACTACTGTTTCAAAGAATAGAAAATGTCCGAATGACAAGAAACAAGCTTATTAATTGTCTTAGAGGAGGAAAAATGGAATGAAATTGAATGTGCTGCATAAGGTCTTTTGCACTAACACTTTCCATGAACGCTTTATTCCGTAATAGGTTTCCTTGTCCTTGTTTTATTTTTGAGGTGTGTCAAAATAAATATTTCAGGAAAAAATTTGATTTTGTTTAATTTTATGATTCTAACCTGCTTTTAAAAAAGACAACCACACCCCCTTCCCCTCTGCCCAGCAACAGACAGCCCTACAAAACTGCAGATACAGTGTGCAGTAAAAGAAAGTTCTTTCTGATCTTCCGTAGCTGTGTATGCTTGACTTGACAATCTTGTAAACAGCTCTCTAATCTAGAGAAAATCTTGGGATTAACCTATACCAGAAAGAAAAAGGAACAATCCAACCTCTAC
>WAAG01021558.1:0-11405 GCA_013390105.1 Tichodroma muraria
GGCCACTGAGAAAATGTTCTTAGGGGATAAAAGCAAAGAATTATCCTTAGGACAACAAAGATTTTAGGAATACAGGCCATCTTAATCTGAAAAAAAAATTGATATGGACGTATTTAATGGCAAAACATGTTGAAATCCAGTGTTACTTGGAATGCATTATTTCTCTAGTACACCCTCCCTTAGCTAAGTGTATGAAAAAAAATGTGAAACAAAAGAAGGCTTTCTGAACTTGAAAGCTATGGCAACCATAATGCTAGCTATTTTAATTTGCTTATGAAAGTACTGTTGTGCCATTAATTTCTGACGTTTCAAGTGAAATTCAACTGCTCTTCATCAATGAAAAGCATGCTAACACTTTATTACTACTCAGCGGCATAAATGAGCTAAAAGTCATTTGGAAGGCGAGAGAACTGATCTTTGTTACATTTATGTTGACTTTAGATTAAATGGAGACTACTTATCTTCCTTGAAATATATCTTAACAATGAACCATATGACATTCAACATCAAACTTCTTTCAAGTATACTTAGGGGACACTAACACAGTTATTTAACATATCATTAGAAAAAGATTGAACAAAACTATTTCAGGGCACCTGAAGAAATGAACCATTCCTCCAGCTTTAATGGATCAGACATTAAGTTAGTGTTCTGAAGGATGCAGAAGTACAAAACATCAGAGTACATATATGTAGGCGAATTCCTAAAATACATTTGATTTCAATGCTGAGTTACATATAGTCTGCAATGGACAAAAATTTACTTCCTGAATCTTCAATTCTGTCAAAAGTCTTTCTTCAAAGGGTTATCTTTGCAAGATAATGGAAAGTCATCTACTTTCTGTACATGGGGCTTACAGTACAAGCTGTTCACACCACAGTGGTTGTAACACTACCAGCAAAGGTTCATGCTCACTGCTGTTGACAGCCATACCTCTTTCCTTGGCTAGGCATACCACTGGATAGTAAGTGCACTTACTGGTAATTTTTCCAGTGTAAGATAATGTAACACATCAATGTTCCCAAAGCCTGAGAAAACTGTAAATCTATATCTGATAAGAGGACATGGGAACAGAAGCATCCTAATACATAAAATTGTAGATACTGGTCTTAAAAGCTCTAAGTTCTCAGACAAATGCTTTCATTTTTTTGCCTTCACCTTTCCAATCAGACAGCCCAAGAACTGAATGAAATACAAAGAAAGGTCCAACTATGACAATTCAAGACGTTTTCCCCTAAAATTTTTTTAGACCTCCAGTCCTGATTTGAGACTGTTAACTAGAACAACTCCGCTTGCTACTCAAATAGACAAGAAGCAAACACTGGAGCAGCAGTTATTTGTGATTACAGTGGGTTTGCTTCAAGTTCTGTCTGTTGAATCCCATGCCAAATGAATCACTTCCTGCCAGCAGACTCTTATTTTAACCAGTCACACCTCCAGTAAGTGGGACAATAAATCATGTCCAAGACTATCATTAATATTAATGGACATTTATGTCCATCACATTATCCAGGTCCAAATAACTACAGGTGAAAAAACACTTCATCCAGCATATCAAATAAATACTAACTGTGTCTTCAAGATGATAAAGACAACTTCTTCCTCTTTTTAAAGCAAGCGTAATGGAAGTCTACTGTATTTACACAAGTCTGGCTCAGTTCAGAGGCTCTTCATAACAAAATATTAATGATGAAGATTTTTGAAGCTCCACTTACAGGTTTCTATACATTTGACTCACTAATTACCCACCAGTATCACCTAACCCTTCCATAGATGTGTAAAAACATGGTGATGAACATTTATGAAAAAAGACCAGTTCTCAAGCATCAGATGCTCTACTGCTCTTTCTTTCAAAAGAAATTGGAAGATGACAGGTAGGTTGTATACAGGTATCAAGCCCAGAAGTTACCAAATTTGCTTTTTTTCTTTTTTATACCTGATATGTTAAGTTTCCCAGACTGTATCTCTACCTTCTTCAACAAAATTTCAGGTTCTTTTTATTCAATTTTCAGTGAAATACAGAAACATAACTGACCCACAGATTAATTCCAGACTTTCTTTTACCCCTTAGCAATTCTTCAGACTTACTTACTCCTTCAACTCTGACTTAAATACCCTGACTGAGGTCTTATGGCAACAAACCAAAGTAAGAGACTGTTGTGAGGGTGGATGCAGACAGCCCCAATTTGCTATGCTACAGCTGAAGCCAACACTGTAATGTCTCCTTACTTCCCACTGCTCAACACTTAATAATAACATGGCCAATTTTGAGTTCGTTTTCTGTCAAAAATTGATAGTGCTTGAAAGACAATCCTCCGTGTAACATTAATATTTCTTCCTGAAAGCAAAACGTTTCCTGAAGGCAAAACCCTCAGCCCTTATGACAGATTCTACATCATGACTAGAAACTTCAAAATCTTAGCAGATGAAGTTAGTGGCCAAGATTAAGTATTTTACTTTTTCAGGAGATAAAGATCTGCCACAAAGACCATCAAGCCTAATCGAAACTGAAATGCCCTAGAGAAGCTTGCAGTCTGGGTATTTTCTTTAATCCTCTGCATATAGAACGTCAGAAATTCACTAACATTCATACCTGTTTTGTTGCAACATGTCTTTGGAACACATTGACATTAAAGAAGCATCCAGACATACTCGCTGAAGTCAGGGAAAGACTGTTTTTGTAATTTACAGCTCCAGCACACAGCTATTTATCTGAAACGAGGTATGACTTTGATGCATATAAACCCAATAATTTTGCTAATTACTTAACAACCTAGTCACACTACAGATTAAAAGAGTTTTGCAACTGTAAGAAAACTGATTTCCAACAGCAAAGTAGGAATTTTGCATTGAAATTATCACAAAACTCATTGCTCATTTAGATTCCACTGCTCATATTAAATCCTATGGGATCTAGAAAATGAAACTGTATTTGAGTTTAAATTTCTGCTAGTGTTTAAAGCAGGTATTTATGAGTCTTCAGTAGCAGCAGTTAAAACCCCAGAAGTCCTGTCACACCTATGTATTATAAAAGACACTTGAATATTTCACATATTATGACCTCATTAAGGGCACAATAAAGTTTAAAAAATGTATTCTAGAAGGAATTTTGCCTTAGGAGACACGGTGTCACTCCATTTCACTGAACTTTAAAGATACAGTTTCTTTTCACTTCTAAACAAGATGTGATTGGGAAACAAGACTTCTCACCATTTCTTTTTGCTATCAAGTAAGAGAAGAGCTGCACAAACTAGATTTGTCTTAACAGACAAGTCACTTCTGAACTAATGAGCCTCACTGTTCCTCTCCTAATTATTTAAAATCCATAGAGCTTAACAAGAATTTAGAGTTCAGTAGCAACAAGCATTTGGTTGAATCTTGGAAGCTAGCTAGATGCCTTACTATCTAAAGCCATTGGCATATGAGATGAACAGCCACAACAGCTGCAGGAATATCCATTTGGACAAACTTAAGTGGAGAAAACTACACAGACAAATGCAGAGTCAAATGTCCTTTAAAGAAACTATTCTAAGTCTCAATCCTTGTCCTTTCTTTCCCCAAAAAGATACAGTTTTAGCAAGTTTTCTATTGTAGACGGTTTTAATAGTATCTTTTTAGCAATGTTGTTGCTTTCAATACCTTTTTTTATAACTGGTAAAAAAACCACAGCAGATTTCATTCCATCTTTGCCACTGTCAATGAAATAAACTTCGGCTGTTGAATAGATACTCACTGCTTCTTTCTTCTTCCTCTTTTGCACGTAGGGAGTGTACAGAGCTCATATTTCATTAAAGATGCTTTAACTACATAAATTATAGTTTAGCTTTGAAAGATACTACATAATTAGAGAAACTTGTTATAATCTGAACTAGTTATGAGACTACACATAACTTCTTGTAATTGCCATTTTCTTAGCAATTCTTCTTGAAGTTAAGCAAGGGTAACAGGCAACCAATAAAAACTTTTACATTATTCACATTGATACACAGTATTTTTACGTTATTATTTTTAAGCAAGTACTGCAGGAAGTTATTCAGGAATTATTACCAATACTTACTATTCCAGGACTAAAATCATCTCTGTCGCAGTTTCATAAACTTCATGCAAGTTAATGACCCAAAGGTTGCATTGTGCCAGCTCAAGGACTGCAATTTCGTGGATTATTTCCATCCGACAGTCTTGGCCCTTTCTTCTTTTTCTCATGAATTTTGCTGCAAACTCTCTTTCAGTGTCTTTCTGGATACATTTCTTCACCACTGCAAATTTTCCCCTGAAATTAAATAAGAATTTAGTTTTACATGCCTTAGTGAGAGCTTTAGCACTGCCTTTATAAATTAATGTTTCAGGAAACTTGATCAAATCACTATTAATGGGCGCATTTAGGATTCAATCTGAATTTAGAAAGATACCTTGCTGAGTGATGATCCCTGTGTTCAAGACACCCCAGCCCAGAATGTAAATGATCTCCATGAAACATAAGGAATTAAAAAACCCCAATCAATTCAAACAACACAGTTTTCAAAAATACAGAATAAACAAGCTGTGCTAGTTCCCAAGATTACGTTATCCTTAAAACTTTAATTAAAAAAGCTGCGAAGTCGAAATGCACAAACGAGCAATTCATGCTTTCTCTGACTACCTCATAGTAACCCAGTTATTGTTTTTTGAAGTAGCCCACCATATCCAAGATAACAACAGCACTCTCGTTGAATCCTGCTCCATTTGCCATGCAATGTCCATACTCTGCATTTTTCAAGACGGCACTTCGTGTTTTCACCATGGCAGGTCTCAAATGATAACAGCTGGAGTTTTTTGATTAACAGTTCTCAAAACCCCCTACTCATACAGCGAGCCTAAGAATAAGGAACGCGGATAATTTTAATACAATGAAGCAGCTTGACTAACATCAAGCTCTGTAGCACGGTTTTTGCAGCAATGCCCAGGTGAACAGGAACGCGGAGAGCAGAGAGAGCTGAGCACCGTGCTCAGCCCACGCTAACGAGCGTCACCTGGGCAGAACACACACCTGATGATGCACCAGGCCAGCTCAAGCCGCACGGCAGCGCTTGCGTCACACCGCTTCCCCCACAGCACTCGGCACCAGAGGCTGCTCCGAGCTTCCCTGCAAGAGTCCCACACCACCTGCTCCGCTCAGTTCCATTCACGCAGTGCTGATTTTTAGGCTCAAAAGGTATTTTAATTAATACCTCTCACTAATGCAATGATGAATTCTCACATTTTGAAGCATAGTAATCTTACTTTAGCTCTTATCATACAGGTATAATCATTATCAAAACTACCTTTTTTATCTATATGTAAACATTTTCTTATAAAGCTGCAGAAGTAGCTTTGAGATCTTTATTTTGGTTCTTAACTTACTGTAGGTTGCTGAAACCAAAATAATCGTCCTCATCTATTTTGGAATACAATTACTATGGGTTTTGTCTCTCCCATCTCCAAGCTGGAGTTTACAGAATTAACTACTTCAGCCTGTGTCAAAGTTTTCTCTCTCCCAGCCTATTGGCAGAAGACTGCTATCCATGAAATGTAACTGCTAAACAAAGTTGTGGTCAGCTTGCTTTTAATAAGCATTTGTTTCAAAATCACCCAATCTAAATGAATCAAGTCAAGTAAGTACCCACAAAGTGGGTATTTGCTAGACAATCTCAATAAAATAATTGGACTTGTAACCACTGATACAGCCACAGTTATTCCTCTAGGAATAATATTTTGCATAAGCACATTATCTACAGCACAATATGTATTAAGACTAGATCATAGCAGAATCCAGATGTCTGGTGAAGGTAGACAAACAGTAAGAATATGCTTTCAATGGAAGCATTTTTGGGAAAATGTTCTTAATTACTAATACATACATGAAAGCAAAACTATTGAGGTTTGTAAATGCATGAAGAAAATTTTGTAGCACAAAATTTATGTATACTAGAAAGCTATGTGTTTATCAAAAGTGTTAAGGCACTTGTTCAGGTCCTTAGCACCAAAAAACATCTCAAAAATCAACTGGTATGTTGTCAAAACCAAAATATATAAATAAATTGAGAAACCCTTTAACAGTAATTTATTTAAATACCTGATAGATACTAAGCCTTACAGCAATAAATCTAGGTCCTTGCCTGGGTTCAGCCTTCTGGTTTCCTTATATAGTATCTGAATACACTGCGTAATTCCTCTCGAATGTTGCCTTAGTGCAGTCAAAAGCTTTTAGTTCTAGCACCTTCCTGGTGCTAGAATTAAAAGCTTTTGACTGCACATGCTAGAGAAAGTGACTTTTCTAAGTTTGAAATCTCTATAATACAGCTTTCAAGCACTGTGCTGTTTTGAATTACATACAAAATCTATCTTGAAACAAGTTAATTAGCCTAATGAGTACCGATGTTGCTGATTCACCATGCATTAGTCACTATGGAAATAAAACAGTATTCATGGAGCAGCAAGAAACAGCAAGAGCCACCACCGTGTGTGGCCACGCATGTCCTGTTTAGCTGAGCTGGCCAGAAACCTGACAGGTGACGTAATTCAAAGGACAGGTTACATGGGAGCTCAGCTGGCTGACAAATACCAATTCTAAATTATTTCAGACCAAGAATCCTGCCCAGATTCCTTATGGTTATGCCTATAATTAGAGCTATTATAACTACTGCCTGTTAGAACTCATCTTTTCTGAATACGATCCCCAAAAAGATCAAACTTGACAAACCTGATGTTTATAACCAGTAGAACTAATTACTGTGCAGTGATCTACATTCACGTCTGAGAAAATTTCAGAGCTAAGACCCAAAGACAGCATCCACTATATGGTTAAGCCAACAGATAAATTTTAAAGAATTTCTTTTTGATTGAGAATAGTAGATAAGACAGATATAAACATGCATTCTTACGAAGTATACATTGCATATACTTCATCTTTGCTTTTCTTAAAATCCTGCTTTTCAGAACTTCTTATAAAAAAGTATATAAAATAGAGTTAGATCACATCATTGCCACTTTAGTGTACTAAGAAGAGCTAGCAGTGAGAACGTTGTATGGAAGGAAGAATAATTTTGAGATGAAAATCTTAATGTGCATTTGTCAAGTTGAAAACAGACTACCAGACATCCAATCACAAATAAAAATGCTTTGGAGGGAGACAAGAATAGAAACCCTAGGTAGTTCTCAGTCCTCACAAGAGTCTCATTCAAGAATTATGATTTAATTTCACATCTGGGGTGAAATAGCTGTGGAACTAAGCAAAAGTGGAAAAGAGGTGAAAATAAAGAGCCGCAATAAATCACATAAATCATATGTGATTCCAAAGAAGCTCAATGTCGCCTCTTCAGATTGCCAACAGAATTTGCATTGTTTCATAAGGCACACATTATAGCTCAAAGGAAAATTGTCAAATCACAAATCAAATGTCAA
This sequence comes from Tichodroma muraria, assembly GCA_013390105.1. Classification (NCBI taxonomy): domain Eukaryota; kingdom Metazoa; phylum Chordata; class Aves; order Passeriformes; family Sittidae; genus Tichodroma; species Tichodroma muraria. The sequence goes on from WAAG01021558.1 coordinate 7,420, forward strand.
ATCAGATAAGCAGGAACATTTATGTCACACCAATTAATTTTGGTTATCCTAGGTTCAGAGCAACAGAGAACTAACCTTACTTATTTATTTATAATATATAAAAATAACTAAGCTTAACCAAATATTTAAAAATAACCAACCTTATTTTTAAAGTGACCTATAAAACACTGTCACTGTAACAAATGCAGGAATAACTTCTTCCTGTGAAGATATTTACTTTTTCTAAAGTTCAGAAAAAATTTTTACTGAGATCCACAATACTATATGGAACTTATTATGTAACTCATATCAAACATTTTTTCTGAAGTGTGGGTTTTTTCCCCCAACAATTTTGGATTCCCAAACAACAAAGTGCAGAGATTCCATTTCTGATGTTCATGAATCATTTACGCACATAAATTTACTCTCAAATGGCAAAACCAGCTACTTGCGACTCTTTATTTTCACGTCTTTTCCACTTTTGCTTAGTTCCACAGCTATTTCACCCCAGATGTGCTACTGCAGAGAACAGCTGAGGACAGCAGTGGCACAAACTGGTACAGGTGTCATGTACTGCTAAGACACACATTACTGAAAGATACCTGAGAAAAGAAAGTTCATGCCAGAGCTGTTCTTTTGGGGAAAAAAACCCCATCCAAGACGAGCATTATCTGCACATGAAACTACAGCCACATCACTAGTCAGGAACAAAGGCTATTTCACATTCCTTGGATGATTACAGTATTTCTTACTCTTACCTTTAGGTGGAGAATGAGCTTGCATGCTTTAACAAAAAACTGGGAATGAGGAGAAACAACTGAATTGCACGGGACATATTTACATGCGTGCACACATTTTGCTAGAAGATAATTTTTTTGTGGATCAATCATTTAAGGTGATTGTTACTTTCCAGAAGAAAGACAGACCAGTCAACTTATATCTTCCTCTAAACCACCTCTAGAATCAAGAGCATTATTTTCTGTACATAAATGATGACTTACAATATGTGCATAGCTTGTTTCACATAAAAAAGGAGTGCAACATTCCATCAACAAGCTGAAGAATTAATAGCCTAGTAATACTTTTGTCTACAATTAGGAGTTTTTTCTTGAGGAAAATGAGCAAAGCAACTAAATATAAAGCAACTAAATATAGTTATAGTAGACTCCTTAAGGAAGTTCTTGGTAGTAAGAAATGTATTGTTCCTCATTTTACAGTACAATTATGGCTTAAGCACAAATGGTCTAAGTAGAAGAGTTAAGCAATTGGTATCTTGTCCTCTGCAAAGGTTACACTTCTTCAAACTAACCTAACTCAAGCTAGCACTGTCTGAAAACATTTCAATCTCAGTGACGTGATGAGAAGTGGCCCCCTTAAAGCAATCATCAGAGGTAAGCTTGATTTCAAACCTCATGAAAGTGCAGATTAGTGTGAGAATATTTTGATTTTTAGGACAGTAAAATTATAAAGGCTGTGAATACTGGACCAAAATGTTATATATTAAATAATTTCATTTAAAAACTTTTATTTCCATGTCATCCTAAGGAACTTGCAATAATTTCCTTTCCTGAGTGGCCATTATAAGGAAAATTTTGATATTTTTCCCAAGTGAACCTGGCTTTCCCAACAGATGTGTTTCAACAGGCTTGCAAATGCCTGTTCAGCTACGGAACGAGGCAGCACCTTCTGAAGCACACAAGCTCTACATTCTGAAAGCAGTTTTTTCTCCCGTGAGCAAGACTAATGAAGCCTGATTTCCCATGCATTTGCACCCAAGTCCCTCTGGTGACACTCTGATCAAGTTTCTCCCAGGTTCAATCATGCCTTTCAGGACTGCCAGGATTTTTGCTCCCTAATGTGCCATCTGGGGCCAGAGCCCCCATACCTCTCTTCCCAGCATTACCAGAATTACAATGCCTTAACATTTTGCCATATTCCACTTTCTTCCCATGTCCTCCAAATGCAGGGGACCAGAGAACAGAAAACAGAGGCTCTAAGTGCCCTGGGAAGTTCAACATACATGTGTTGACTGACAGAATGGGAGGCCAAAGACCGCACAAACCTGCTGAGGTCATGCAGCAGCACTATTTCAACAGAGGTGATAAACCTGCTTGCTTTTTTCTTCACACTCTCAGTTTTAAACACAATCCATATGAATGTTGTTAGTCTCAAACCTTCCTAAAGTTCAGCTTTTAAACTGTTTCTCTAACTCTGGGAAATGGGATGAACAAATACAGAGTGTACAAACTTTTTTCTACCAAATCTTAATGCTAAAATAGATTATGTTGTGTGCACAAGGACTGCTTTTCATCCAAGACAAAAACCTGCCATACCTGGGTGCTAATTTGTTCTTCGTACAGATAAACTCTATCCATAAAGAAAGAATTACACAATTTATGAACATATAAAAGTGAAACGACTTGTGTTAATAAATTATCAATAAAATCAGTTATAAGTGGCAGAGAGACTTTCCACCTATGTTTTGTCTCAGAGCTGGCAAAAAATAGCCTTAAATGGATAAATGAATAAATGGATAAATTCATTCAGCTTAAATGAATATTTGAGCTGAAGTATCTGCTTTTTAAAAAACAAATTTGAAACTGTTGAATAAAAAAACCAAGTACATGCATTCAAATGTAGAAATTTCTATATTCTAAAAGAGAAGAAAGTGAAAACTCTAGTGAGGTTGAGGAGAGATAGTCTGAACCAAAAATATGTGCAACTGTTGCTCAAAACCAAGACAAACACTTAGAACCACCACTTAACTCATTTTAACTACAGGTGCAAAATCAGTCTTCATGTGAAGGTCATCTTTAAAATATTCAAAAAATATTCCACACAAAAATCCATGCTGCTATTGACTTGTTTAAACTGCAGACTAAGACTTGCAGCAGTACTTAATTCTTGTTCTCAGTGTAAAGCAAATCATCTCAGTTGTACTTTTTTGTTCCAGAAGGAACCTTTCATCTATTCCATGGTCTGATTAGGTCAGTGACTATCACCTGGCACTGAGGGAAATGCTCATTCCATGGAAGAACTGCAAAATATTTTCTGAAGTCATCTGAACTTCAAATAAAAAAAATAACCCAAACCAAAACAGCAGTGATACCAGGCCATTCTGTGCTACACTGCTCCTACGCCTTTTGGACTGTTTCTTAGAATTTAGGCTGATTTGTAACCTGCATTTGGTTAGCTTCAGTTTCCAGGCCTTGGACATTTTGGTCACAACAATCTACAAGAAGCTTTCTCATTCCATGGGATGTTTCACCCACCTGCTAACCATGTGAATGCTTTAGACCACTATATTTAAACAGTAACTCTGATGTACCAGTAGAATAAATTATTCTACTGGTACATCAGAGTTACTAAGGGAGCATTAAAGCTAACACCTAGGCAACCTAAATATTTATTAGAGGTACTTACAACAGCTACATTTGCCCTGAAACTCCTCCTTAGCTCTAAAGGGGTTGGTTTTGCCGCTGTGTAAACTGAGTTACAGAGCGAGCATAACTTGCAATAGAGCGTACATTGAGGAGGATATCTTTCCATATATCTGGTGGTAGTCCATCTAATCTTTTTTATTGTAACACTCTTTGGATGAAGCACATGTAATTCTAAGAATACTATCATTCTTTAATAAGAAGTGACAGAATTTCAGGCAAAAATATTGGTTAAGTGGTGCTGAAATTCCATATACGTAGCTCCCAAGATGCGAAAACCTTTAATGAGACGTAATGTCATAAACCTTGCTTTCTATCAGTCAGGTGTTGAAATTATACATGGACTAAACCTTACATGTCGAATCACTTCTAAACCCAAGATTTTAACCAGCTTTAACTCCTTGAAAAGTTCCAGCATTAGATTACTCTCAAGCATATGTTACCCCAAACGAGTGTAAAATTGTCTTTCCACGTCACAGCTTACAAAGCTCGAGAAAATGATAAACACTTATTTAAAAAAAAAAAAAAGGGGGGGGGGGGGGGAATGTTTTCCTCTCAAAGGAAAAC
>WAAG01021563.1:0-21043 GCA_013390105.1 Tichodroma muraria
ACACTTCCAATTTTATTAAAAACTAGAAACCCAGTGATTTGCTCACATTCACATAATTCAAAGCAACAGTCCTTCTCTGGCACTTTGCTAAGCTCAGGAGTTTATAGCAGCAAACAAAAAAGAGTATTGTAGGTTGAAGTTACTCTTTGATCTGCTAAAGAAATCCACAGTAAATTCAGGTTCAATTACAGTATTCAAATTTATGACATCCACAGTGCTTTATGAAGTTAGTGACAAATGCCAGTTCCATATAGAAAACATGTATTAACCTGCACAAGCCACAAAAAAAGGAAAAAAATCAATTGGCTCTATACAGCTGTATCAAAATGTACTTTGACAGTTTTATACAGTCTTTTACATGCATTTGTCAATACATCTGATTGCAGCTGTAGATACTGCGAACAACTCACTGTAACAAAGAAATTTTTAGTTTGATACACTGAAAAGTAAATTTTGCTTTACTGATACACCCATATGCATATTCACCAATGCAGTCATTGTTACTGCCAGAATTTCATTTGCATGCAAAATACCTCTGGTGCAAATTACCAATAACATAAGGGAGCCCATGAAATGTTAAAGACTTCAAAGGATGAGAGAAAAACTATTTGCATTTTGGGCCTGATCCAAAGCACATTAAAGTCAAGAGGAATCTTTCCATTGGCCACAACAGATGTTCTGACTTGAGGAAGTTTTGGTGCAAGTCATTGACATAACAGCAGGCCAGCAAGACCACAAAATCCACTTTCTAAAGAAACTGAAAGTTAACTTTGCTATACTGGTTTACGACACAGCAGCTCTCTCTCAGCTTCTCCCAGGCCAACCTCTGCTGCCTCTCCTGCTGTCCACAGCACATCTTTGTTTGACAGCCCACATTCATTCAGTTTTTACACCTACACTTTCTTCTCTCTTGTTCATGACTTTTAATTTCTTTCTCACTCTGCAGATACATAACTTCATAATAGTGTTGTTTAATTCCACAAAAGTGACTTATGAGAAGTATCTAGGCAAGACAATATAAAAACTGTCAAAATATGTTTTGATAGATCACTACCTATAGAGCATCAACTGCTTCCAGTCCTTGAAAAACAGCTAGTGGGTGCATAAAAGATGTAAGCTTCTAGCTGCTCTCATCTGTTTGAGAATAATCAGCTTAATCAACGTTGCTTCAGCAATCTCTGTTCTATTCCATCAATGGTTTTAGGTGAAACTTTTCGTATGGCATGAACATCATAATGGCTCCTACTCCAGGGCAGAAAAAAAAACCTGTTCACAGAAAGGACAGGAAACACAGCATGATAAATGAAAACAAGTTACTGGACTTGCAACAGTGCATGTACCCCATAGATAAATAATAGCATGTTTATTTACACAAACTTGAATAATTTATTCCTTTTAGGAAGGAACATTTTTCCTAGTGTGACCCTAAAAAGAAATGAACTAGTAAAAAGAGCATTTCTCTAGCACAAACATTATTAGCAAATGCCATATCTATTATAGTGTGTCACCAGTAACCAAAACCAAACCCCTGACATAAAACAAAACAAAAAAATCCACAAAAAAAACCCCAAAAAAACACAAATGACCCACACCAAAAAAAAAATCCAAACAAGCAACAAAAAGTACTAGGACGTAATGCACATTTTTCTTCCTCTCTGTACTTCAAAATCATAAGCACTCCTCATATTTCACTATAAAAGGTTTTATTTCTTGGTTCCCGCAGCTCAGGTAATGATATCGTAACTCAAAGGTGGTGCAAGGCTCACTACAGCTCTGACCTCGTAAACAATTTTAATATCCCTTCTCCACATCCTAACAGATACAGGACTGCACCTGAGCAGACAGCATCTCTTCAGGAGTAACCTGTTTATTCAACTTGTAAGCGAGCACATGTGCTCCACATTAAAACCAAGCTGGATGCAAAGAGAAAGCTTCCATTGCCCTTCATAAGGGGACCATCTTTCAACAAGCTGAGATACATCTGCCAAGCATCTCAGGTGCACAGGAGGCAATGCAAAATTAAGCCAAAATACAGCACAGGCCCACAAAGCAAGGAGTGCAGCATCACTTCTGCTGCACACATCTACTCTGGGCTGTTCTGAGTGTCCAGGATGGCTTCAGAGTGAGGAGAGCAGTGCTGTGCAACAGGGGAAGGACCCAGGCAGGAACAGTATTTCTGCTTATCTTTCAAGGTGAGCCAGTAACAGGCAGAACTCTTTGTGGCTACTCCCCTGCATCGCTGACATTCTCTATTACTACCACGGCTCAGATGCTCAGAGGGGATACTAAGGCCAGTAAAATGAAGCTATGAATCTCATATGCAGGGCCATGATTCACTGGAAAATCCAGGGCCTGTTCAGGATCCCTCTGGCTCCATGAAGGACTGGAACAGAGAGGGTTATCCAAGACACCTAAAGAAGGTTCTGATTAGCTGGAAGTAGCTAGTTAAACTGGTTAAGATGAACAGCACAGCAAGAGCTCTACAAGCCAAGAGACTTCTTCAGACTGAAAAAGTTTCTCTTGAGGGAAAGAAATCAGAAGACAGTATGATCAAGTCACTCCTTCTAGGTCAGACTTCAAGAGCTGCTTTTCACCTGTAAGACAATGCTGATCCCACAACAACTGTACAAGAGCACTTACCACATGAGACAGGGGTAGAGATGATGCCAGTCAGCCTATTCCCAGCTCCACAGGTAGATAACCTGTAGTTAAACCATGCTACTGATGTCTAACTTATTCTGAAAATCCTGATACTGAGATTGCCCCACATTCCTGGGCAATCTGCACTGGCACTACACAGATCTCAGTAATTATGATTTTTTTTCCCCTTAGGTCTAGCCTAATCTTTTGTTTCAGCAATTTAAGCCCATTTTTTATTGCCCTGTTCATCAACTCCATCTTTACATACAGCCAAATTCTGCACACCTCTGGTCAAAGAAGAAAGTTGAGAGACATTTCAAGATATCTGCAACTATAAGCAATTCCAACCTTTGAACTACTAAAAGTGAACAGGACAGTAAGCCCTAATATAGGCAGAAGGGATGCCTTAGTCTCTTAAGCCTGCTTAAGGGCTACAAATCCATCAATCAAGCTCTGGACTACTTAGAAAGCCAATGCGTAGTATTTCAATTATTTCCCTCTGGAGTAAGGCCAAAATAAGCTTGTTGATGTGAATAGGTAAAACAGAATCTACTACTTTCTGAAAAAAATCTCTTTGAGAAACAAATTAAGAAGTGCTCTCAAAAACTTATTTCCCCTTACCTTACCAGAAGGACTTATTTGTTATTGAAAGTCTGCCTGCAATACTCTTGTTGCTGAACTCAGGGCAATAAACAATTTACTTTGAGAAATCACAGACGGACTGAATGAAGATATAGGAATTAGAACCTAATACAGAAAGAAGACACAGGTCAAATCAGCACTGGGCCATCTTGGTAGTATCTCTATAAAGCATCAGTAATGATTGATAAACTTGAATTTATGCCATACTTCTGGCTCTTCAGAAGGCTTTTACATAAAAAACAGCAAGAAAAAAATACCTGGCAGAGGACAGGGGCTATTTTTCAAAAATAGTAATGACGTCTAGTTTTCTATTTCATTGGCACAACTCATCCGTAGCCTCACTATCCGGCTGACAACTTCCCTGGACAAAATCAATCAGAGCAGTGGCACCAGGCAGGCCCGAGTTTCCAGACTCTGGAAATACTCCTAGAAAACATTAGGAGCCTTTTTTCCAATTCCTGCCAACCCTCTGGCAGGGGAGAGGAGGAGCTTTCATCCTTCTAATCATAAAGAGTTGGAGGTAAATTGTCAGAGTATCACACCTCCATATACACTTCAGGTTGTTTTTTTATAATGGGCAAATTCTACCCTCTTCTATAGTCTGACAACCCCTACTAGCTCTGACATAGATATAGTATTTGACCTAATTGCATTTTAAAGCCCAACTAAGGTTCTTGCACTCTAAGCTGAGACAGACAACTTTTTTTCTACTCACAAGTCCCTGTGACAATACTCCTGACACATTGCAAATTTCTGAAGAATTATTCCTTCCAAACAAGTATCTTCCTTGTTATTTAGCCAGGCTGAAGGGCAGTTCACTGTCATTTATGGCACAGAGAGGAGTGAATAGCAATTACTCAGCATTTGTTAAAGTGAAGGCCTCGCCTTTAATAACTGCACAGTCACATTTCTTTCCACAGGGTCAACCAGAACTCCGGAAAGGAGACTCGCTGATTGACACAAATATGTTTGTATTTCAAAGGGCAAACTACAAAGTCAAATAAAAGGCAATGTTTGCACAAGAGTTAACTCTGTCATTCGGCATTCTCAAAGAGCTCAACAATCCCATGGAAAAATGTCTCTCCTTTGCTACACTAGATTTTTGACTCAAACTTTAATACAGGTGTATAGAGAGGTCAAATTAGAATTACTGCAAAAGGCTAGCTAAACACACAGCCACAAGAAAGAGGAGTTAGTGGCAACCTTTAAAGAACCAGAGGAACATGGTGGGCAGAGTTCCTGTCCCCCATATCCCCACAGTGAGCTGGGAGCTACTAAAAACTCAGCACAAGTCAGAGCAGCAGGGTCCTCTGATTCCACAGACAGACAAACCAATGCCCAGCCAAACAGGAAAGAGGGAGATCTCCTTTTGCACACTCTCATACCCCAATTACAGTTCATCTTAAACTAAAAACACCAGCTCTGCACAGTCACCGCCTTAGCACAGCCTAATGGGAAGGAGATAATAAGGCCACGTACTGCTCCTGGGACTGCACCACTTATTCCTGTTAAGACAAGAGCAGTTCCCTGCAGTGCTGGACCCACCCACACTGGACCTCCACCAGCCTCTGTCACAGCCAGTGCTGCTCTTCCACAGCAGACAGGGTCTCCTGCCCCTTTCTGGAGCTGGCCCAGCCACACTCCTGGCAAAGCTGTGGCCATGCTCCTTTTCCTTCTGCTGCTGTGACTGTAGGTGGATTTTGTTCTCCTTTCTCTCCCAAATTAAAGAATCCTAAAGCTGCAAATGGGTGCTTTCACAGTGCCCACAACCCTTTGAGCTCACTTTCCCAAGCTATTAGGTGTGTTGAATTCAAGGTTAGCAAGTGCATTAATTCTGGGCACATTAAAACTGGGCACCAAGAGCACATCTTCAAAGAGCCACTAAGAACTTTAAGGTGAACCAACTAAATGGATAAAGGGTCTGCACAGGGGTAGATTCAGACAAAAAGGATGGAAATAGTCTTGAAGGTAACTAGTGATGCACCTGCAGTTATATACACTGACTACCCCTCCTTAGCTGATTGCTTTCAACTTTCTTCCTCACATACAGAGGCCTCTGAACCCCAAAGCACTACAAAACTGTACATTATCAGACACGTCTATAGGAATGTGTGCTGCACTCAACACCCACTGAAATGTCATGTCCAGCCTAAATACTTGAATCCAGTGTTTTCATCTTGTATGGATTTTTGGAAGTAGTCCAAATTTGGGCCAGCCTGATAGACCCGCACCTGGGAGTTGCAGAGGTTGCTAACATGCCATGGGAATGACTTCAGCAACAAACCGCAAATAAAGTTCTTTCACATTAAGTGTAACTATTGCTACTCTAAGATTAAATATTACCTGGAAATTACACTCATTAACTGCAGAGTCCTTGATTAACGAGCAGGTGGAGTGCGCAGAGGGACCTGGTCCTGATTTCAGCTGTCTTATTAGCTCTACCCTGGACACTACTGATCACCACAAAAATAAATGAGGAAATCCAAAAACTAATTATGAGTGGACAAAATGTGTCAACCTAATAACTGTGTTAGGGCACTTCAGAGATTAAGGGAAGGCTGGCAGATGTGCAAGATGCAAATGCTGAAGCCACTAAAAAGAAACAGCAACAGAACTCTGCTACCTTCTGGTATCTCCGGTGAGACCACACGAAGCCTCTCAAGAAATAGTCTCCATTTCAGAACAGCTCCAGAGCCATTTTGATTACTGCAATAATTTGTTCATTGTTTTAACAGTGGTGAACAGAGGAGGAACCTCTGGTGCTCCCCCCACTCCCAAGTCAGGGGCTGTCTCCCCTCAGGGAATAGACACTGGGCTCTGCCCAAGGCCCAGGGAGGGAGATCTGGCAAAAAGAAAGCCAAGGACAGGAGAGAGCATCCCACGCCAGTTCCTGGAGGGTGCTGCTGCAGGTGTGCAGGCACACAGGCTGGGGCTCACACGGGGAAGCCAGAACCATCTTCTGCAGCTTGTCAGCAAACACAGCTGGATCTAAGCATCTCCTGCTACACTTATCCAGCAGCCACTGCCTCCAAGCATTTCTGTGAAACAGTAGGGACTGCCCACACACCCTCTTCTTAATTTGTGTTTACTTGTCTCTTCAAAAAGCCCAAAGAAATCTTGTACACACAGCAGCTAAATACAACAAAACTTAAGCATCAGAAGAGGAGTTCAGCCAACTTGTGCTCTACGATTGACCTCCTATTTCTCCCTCCACTTTCCTTCTAATCCTGTTTATAATTACACAAGTTGTCTGATCTTCCCAAAGCTATCAATTCCCCCAAATCCATTTTCAAATTGCCATCCTTGAAAGGGCCTGTGCACCTGATCAAGCAGTCTCAGCTTGACACAACCCATGCCACTATTGATGGCTCCCCTGAAATGCCGGGGTACAGCTGGCCAGATCCCAAACAAGGGCTGCCAAGACCCAGCCCCAGCAGAGATCAGGGGAAGAGAAAGTATTGATCCACTCCTTTTAACATGCTAATCTGCCCAGTGGCTGCTTCAGTCATTGCCAGGCTGGACACTTCAAAAGGAAACTGTTTTCAAAGCAGCGATGTCTTTTTCAGCAGCAGAAAAACTTAAACTGAAGACAAATGAATTCAAGCCCCAAGTTCACAGAAGCACTCACAGGTATTCTTCAGCTCTCCAGACAGAGATGTTTGATGTATGGAAAGACAGACTTGTTAATTAGGGTTATTAAAATGTGGCCTGGCAAAAACCTTCTGGGATTTAAAATAAGAAAAGCCACACCCTTTAAGTGCACACTTTAATATAAAGATAGCCTGTACTTGTATCAAAAATATTCAGCCATAACCTCTGTAAGTGTTCCATTGATTCCCCCACACATGCATTTCTTAGGAGAAGAATAAAATATATTTAAAATTAAATTTCTGTAATTCAATTTCTGTAATTCAGCATCAACACTGGAGAACATTTTGGCCTTTCTTAGCATTGATAATAGGGAAAATAAAGGCAATTGTTCAATCCCTTCAGGCTGCTGAGAACACACAGCAAAGGCCAGACAAAACCCTCAGTGTGACAGAGACATTATTAAAGTATTTCGGGAAGCAGCAGCATTATTGACTGATGCCTTTGCTGCCAACACTCGCCTTTCAACCACGGGCTAAACACGGTGTGAGGAATGGATAAAATGGCAGGGTTTAATTAACGGTCTAGGCAAGTACTGAAATATGTTACATTACACAAGTTTTGGAGGCACAACAGAAATCAATTCGGTGTTTTGCATCAGTGTTTGTGGCTTGCATTATGCTCCTACGAAAACCTGATATGAACTATGAAAGCCAGGGGTGCTCTCCAAGCTAAGGGAGATAACAAGCTGTAGTTCTGACCCACGGTACATTGCCCTGTTTGCAAACACTGAAAAGCCGAAAACTTGAATTCCCCTTGATATATGTCTTTATTTCCAAATGCAGGAAGAGCTTAAGTCACCAAGCTCAGCCTGCTCCCTTTCCTCTGGACCCTAGCCCAGGACAGCCACAACCCACTGAGCCCAGTGCTGGCTACACCAGCAGCACCAGCCGCCCCCTCCACACATGCCCTGGCAAAGGAGGGAATTCGGGATGCTGCTGACCTCTAACCCCAGGCTGCAGAGGACAAAAAGCTGCAAGAGAGAACAGCCAAATGGGAAGAACTGACTATCAGCCTGACCTTTGCTCAGGAGCAGGCAGCAGCATCACAGCAAACTCATTCACAGAAACAAGGCATGAGGAGATAACACCAGAAAATACAAGCAAAATGGAACTTGCTTCCTTGCCACTAAATTGTCAGCTTTATGGGACTTCATGCTGAACACTAAAAAAAAAACAATTTGCTTTGAAGCACATTAGTCTAACATCCTAATTATTGTTTACATTGCCATTTGCCTTCTATTAAGAATTGAATAATTACCCAGTGCTCCATAGCTTAAAAATACAAGCAAACAGGATTATCTGGGTAATTAAGACACTGTACTGCAGCTTTGCAGTGTGACTGTACAAAGCTTTCACATATACAAGCGGAAGCAATAGGTATTGATTGCCTTGGCTCAAATGATGATTTAAGGACGTGTAAGACGGGTCCCTCATCAGGAAAAAGTGAGCAAAAACTTTTGACAAGTGAGGAGGGGCAGAAGCTCTCGGCAGAAAGGACAATACTGTCAGCCTTCACTCTGGTCTGATCTCAGTCACAGACATCCTGTGTGCCTCTGGGAAAGTTACCCAGGCTTCACCCCTCCATCCTCCAGCTGCTGCAGCACAGAGCATCCTTCCCCCTCCTCCTGCCCAGGACCCCGCCTTTGCCCAGGCTGCTGAAACTGCTGCCTCTCCCCAGACTGAGCTGTGCACCACCAGACCCCCAGTGAATATAAACTCTGGTTCCCAGCACACATCTTTCAGTGGGTTTGTACAGATTAACTCAATGTTAGTGAGATTTAAACCCACACATCTAAGGGAAGTATAAAAAGCAGACCAGAAAATGTTTTTTTTTTCTAGGCATCCATGACTAAATGAGCCAAAGTAAATACCAACTGTATAGTATAGCTTTTTTTTTTTTTTGCTTTTTTTCCCTCCAAACCTTAATAGCCCATCCATATTGTACTTTGAACAGCATGACCTCCCCTTCTGGGTGACTGTTAGGACAAAAGCAAAGTTTTTGCACGTTCCTTTGTTGTTTTAAAGAGCCTTTCCTCCATTTAATTACACCACCAGGTTTCACACTGCGCAGTTTACTACCCCTGTGAAATTACCTTCAAGTTAAACACTAATTGGACATCCAACAAAAACGAAAGCCCCCCACAACCATGTTTTTCCTTCTGGTTTCTTATAGGATGTAGTTCCAACACAATCGGGGTCCCAGTTTCATACCACTGATTTATAAAGACACAAAATGAAAACCAGTCCTTTAAAGAAATACAGTACATTCATGCAGCATGTGTTCTAACTTATATCGATAAACCTTTCAACAAATCCATTCTGAACAAGCCTGTGTTTTGGGAGCATTTAATGAGCCTCAGCTTTATTTCAAGCCAAAGGCAATTTTAAGTCAAGTTGAAATAAAGAAAAGTTAAAAAGAAAAGAAAGCCACCAAAACCAAAAATAAAATAAAATATGGGTTCTCGTGTAATCATGAGGCTTAGGAAAGCAGAACTTTTCTCACAGGTTATTTTCATTCAATAAATAAAGACAGCAGAGCATTTCTGCATGTTTACTTACCCGAGTGTGGGAGCCCCTTTTCACCACACTATAACCATGGGCCAAGGCCAGCCCAGACAGCAAAGGGAAGAGCACCCAGGCCTGAGCAGGTACTTTACACAAAGCACAGGAAATGTCAAAATGTAATGCTGCTTTTTCATGCCCTAAGTGCACACTTATAGCCCAGAGGGGATCTCGCCTCCTGAACCTCACCGTCCCCCCAGCTGAGGCTGCAGCTACAGAAGAGCTTGGTGATCACTGGTGAACATCTGGAGGAGATGGCACCCAAAGGCCTGGAGCCCCTCCAGGCATGAGAGGCGGCACTTCCACACCCAGCCATCGTTTTAGAGGTGGTCAGTGTCTGAGCACAGCACTGTCCCACACAGTTGGAAGGGAGCTGCACATCGGGGCAAGAGTGACAACCACCCATGGTCAAGAGAGGAGCACACTGAGTAAATATTACACTGTCTCTTGAAGAGACAAAAAAAAAAATCAAAACAGAATTCATTTGCATAAAATCCAAATCTTTTGAGCTCTGCATAAACAGAAGACTTTGGCTGGCGTTTCCAAAGGAAGCTCTTATCTCCTTTGTGAAATGGGAAATGGGTGTGCTACTTTGCATGAGGGTGTATACAAATGATGTAAATGAGGAATTCGCTGCATGCAAAAGGCAAAGCGGCTGACAGCTGCCAATCCCCATTCACAGGGAGAGCCTCCCAAGTCTCTAGCAGGAGGAAGGAGAAGGGAACCAACATGTTTGCTTCCCAGGGAGGTGAAGCAGGCTCAGAATATTCATAAAATGGCCGTTTAGTCATGGAAGTGTTAATTGTCTCTGATTCACAAAACTCCGTGACCTCACCTGCTCCCTGCAATATATGAAAAGGATGTCAGATAATGGAACGAAACAAGATAAGATATGTATCTCACAAGTTTGGGGGGGCTTTTGGATGCAATCTCAAAAGACCTTAGAGTACTGCTGAGCATTTCTTTAATCACTACTCACAAGCACAATAAAGACCAAGCTCAGTGGAGCATATTATTAGACAGATAATAACCCTTACCCAGCCAAGATCTAAATACTGAACTCATCACACACTGGATAAGTTGTCTGGAAAGTCTTGGGTTGCCTTTTTTCTTTTTTTATCCTAAAAGGACACAAACCCAAAGATGGGCTGGAAGTCCCACAAAAGACTACCCAGACCTACCATGAAATTCATTACCACCACAAAGCTCATCTGGCTTTGATTCTGAGGACTGTGCTTTTCACCAGTAACACACAGAATAAGGGCCAGATATTGCTCCCCTGTGTACTAGCAGAAGTCTTGTCAGAAATTCAAAAGGAAGCAATCACAGCCTTTCTCCAGCAATGCATGAAGGGACAATTGTTTGACAACTGTAACTTGCCTTCTGAGGAGGCCAGGCAGGAGAAAAGCAATAGAGTTCCTGCAGTAACATTTAAACGCAGATTTTGAAATGCACCAGGTGGCACAAGAAAATCACAGAGGGAGTAACCCTTGGAAGATCTATTGAGCTACATGAGAACATAACATAACCAAATCAGCGAAGAAGAGAACCAACTAAATTTGGTTCAGACAGACTGTTTCAGTATCACTCCCAGGCCCTGCCTGTAGCTTCCGTCTTCTCAGCTCCTTCTAAAATGTAACATGTTGAGTCTGTGTATTTTTTCCCCTGCCAAAAATAATCAACCTGAAAAAAATCCTTCTGAAATCTCAAATCTGCACAGTCTTAGTCACCCTTCTGATGACCCTTTTGTGCAGACAGACTGTACCTCAGTGCTATTTCAACAAAAAAGTTATCTATGACTAAAATGGGAAAGTACACACAAATTACTTTACTTCCCCACCCTTAAAAAATCCACCATCCAAGAATCTTATCACAGAAAAACATATAATTAGACTACGCTTCTGATGTAAACTGAACTGCTGCTTTCAATGATCACAGCCACTCTTCAAAGCCTCCAAGATAAAAAGAATCTTATCATTCAAATTATTACTTCTTAGGGATGCTCTTATCAAAGTTCGAAGGAAAATTCTAAAACCAGCAGTGATATGAAACCAGGACTGAGCCGTATTTTAAACGACACTGGATTTTCTGCCAATTGGCCAATTCACAACTCAGAAAAAGCAAGTGTAGATGAAGACAAAGCTGTTGGCTCTCATAACCTTTACAATATCACAGTAAAAATCTCAACTGTCTCACATATTTATACTAAATAGCAGGTCTAAAATTGAGATTTGTAATTTCACAGCATCAAAATCATCACAGATGGCTACAGTCTATTGCTTCTTTAATCTGTATTTTCTCCCTTCCTGCTTGTTTTCCCACCTCCTCCTTTGACTTAGAAAGATACGTGTTTTATCATACGGAAATCATAACTAAATCAAAACCACATTTTATTAATGTGTAACAAAACAATTTGCATAACAATGATGTGTACAAGCGAAGTTTAAAATTACTTTATGTCTCAGCTTTGCCCTAAAGCAATAATTGCCTTAGCCTTGAGATGTGCCACTATTTGGGAGAGTCATCTTCCATCAACAATATTCCACATTCATATTCTCCTAAATGGATAGTCACTAACATAGAACATTTGAGGGAAAATAAACAGTAGTTGAAATAGCAAATTGGAATTGTTCTGGCATCTAATTTACAGTTACAAGTTCATCTGCAAGCAAAGAATCAGAGCTCACCTAAAATTTCTACTGATCAGGACCAATTTTGCAGAACCACTGCCATGGCACACCTGTGAAACTTCCCAAACAATTTACGGATTAAATACTTAGCTCCTTTTCTTTCATGTCCCAGGATTTTGCATATATACATACATATACACTTATGGATGTTCAGTAAAAATCATCAATAAAGTCAACCAGAAAAAAATCAATCACCATCAATAAAGTCAACTAGAAAAAAAACAGCAGTCAGAGAAAGGACAGCTTTTGTCATCATATTCAAACACCTCCACACCACCGACACAATTTTTTAAAATTCCTATTTGAGGTCAGAAAGTCATTAACTCCCACTACAAGAACTTTAGATGTGAAAAGGCTTCCCACACACACATCAGAAATCAGGCAGAAAAATCTCAAGGAAAACATGTTACTTAAAAATTGGGAGGGTGAGTGAACTTGAAGCAGCTTGCAGGACAGCCCAAGGGCCAACTGGTCTGTCCCAGCACTGTGTGGCAGGGAGCAGGTCCCAGGGGAGGACAAGGAGCTCCAACATAGACTGGGGTTCTCCCAACAAGTGCAAAGCCCCAGTCTACTGGCACGAACCATTCCTGCCCACTGAGCTTTTGTTAAACATTTAAGATCTTAATCAATCCTAACTCTGACCCTAGGATCACAGGGGAAGATGGATGAGGAAACAGACAACCTCTGACCTTTCGTTGTATTTGTCCTGCCACAGTCAACCTATTGAAAAACAACTGAGGTGGAACCTGCTCACAGCTCCCCTCCCAGACCAGCGCCCTTTCACAGCCTTTCCCAAACTCAAAGTCTCTTCCCCTGCCCCCAGTCCTCTATACCAAAACCACAAGAATCCTCCTCTCTTCACCCTCCTCTTCCCCTCCAAAAACCTGTCAGAGCAGAACATTAGCTAAACTATTAAGTTAAGAGTGGAAAGAAACAGGGAAACCTCATTCAGTGGTGTCAAAGGCCAAACTGCTTTAACAGCCTCACTGGAAAACGGAGAGAAGCTGCACAGTTCTGGTGAGCTTCATGAATTCATCAGGAGGAGCTTCCCAGTTCACTGTTCTGGCTGGAGAATGGCAAACGTGAGAAAAGGAAACCGCAAGTAACAGCTGATGAAATGGGTTTAGCACTTTGCATTATGCGCTGGCTCGAATGCTCTCAAAATGACTAGCACAGGCCAACTTCACTCCGGAGAGCCCAAGAGAAAGAACATTTCTAACACCTTTGTCAATGTGGCCTCACCTAATCTTTCTTTTAACTGGGAAATGGACAATTGGGTTTCCTGAGCCCAAACGTCCCAGATGCAGCTGAGAGCCTTTAGGTAAGCTGACAGTCATCCCCTCGGTCTAGTCCAACACTACAAAAATAAACTTAGAAAGCTTGCCACTATAACCACTGCCCATCAGCAAGACCTCAAGAGATTTCCCCTGAACAGCACAGGATATGTTGGACAATTAGCTCACCACATTTGGGCCACTGGCACTGAAAAATGGATGATCTGTGTCAACCAGAGTGACCCAGTGCTGACCTAATAGGCCTTTAGGAGAAAGTGGAATCATCTCTGTGCAATAAACCAATAAACGCTTCCCCACTTCCCCACTCACAGCCCAGGCTGGTAAGGTGTCAGGAAGTTTTCTCAGAAGTTATTGAGCTGCAAGAGTCTCCCCAGTCACCAATGGCTCCCCAGGCAGTACCCAGGCATTACCACAGCCATTTTACCACACACTTTGTGACAAAAAGGCTTTCAAGTTTCCATCTCACAGGATGGAAATGCCAACAAAAAACCCAAGAAAAAACAAAGTATTTTACCCCAGACAGGATGCCCTATCATTGTGCAGCTCATCTTTCAGTCCATGGCAATTTTGTTGCCACTATGCCACATTAAGCTTCTGTCATACAGCAAAAACTCAGGAAATTAAGGCTGAAGTTCACACATAGCAGTTCTTTCCTACCAAAATTTAATTTCAATGCATAATAACAAACTTCATATTGACTGTAAATTACCATTTAAAAGAAATCAAGTAGGATATTCAAAGGACACCATTTTCTTAGGAGTCCATCACAAAAGCAGACAGTTACTTGCTTTGCTAACTTGTTCTCTGTCTCAAGATGAAAATGCTCTAGTAAAAAACACATCAAGAAGATGAGGCAACTGACTCCAAAGAACCTTTTCTAGAATCATGGTTCCGAATCCTTGAAGGAGCTGAGCACCTTCAATTCAGCACCCAGCAAAATTAAGCTCACTGACCTGTACAAGAATCCATTTAAGTTTGATCTTAATTTATGCTTACATGAGCAAGACTTTCAAAGCAGAGGCTAAAGATATTTTATTCATAAACTCTCTTCTCTCCTTCTCCAACCTACTACAGCTTCTTTATCCAGAAAAGGGAGGCGAAGAAAATATAGGTACTGATGTTTTTTTCTTTTAGGCGAATCTGTCTTTTATACGAACTCTAATCCCTAATTCTGCAGCACACAAGATGGTGTGTGTGTGTGTGGGAGGGTGGGGTGGAGACTTTTAGCATTTCTAAGAGTATCCTAGCACCTCTATTATTTAACTGACAAAAGAGACTCTCCGAGAAATGAAAATATTTAACAAAGGCAGCAGTGTCAAATATCAAAGGGTATTTAGTGCTAAAAATTTGCAACAAGTCAAACACCAAAGATTTCCACTTCCTAAAGTGGGAAAGTAATCCAGCTAAAACTCCTGTCCTGCCTCCCAGACTGGTTCTTAACCTACCGCATTATCCAAAGTCGACTTTGCCAGAATTTCCTGTGTTTAACAAAGTTCCCTTGAAAGATTAGTCTCTTCAAACAACAGTAGCTCAACTGCACTGCTTTGCAGTCATCCACATTTTGGTGACTATCATGAGCCAAATCAAATTTAGGCATCTGCTAGAAAATGTGTTTCACCTTCTGCCTATTACAGAAGTATCATTTGTTTTGCATTATATAATTCTTAGCCTAGCCACCTGGAGCTATTGGAGTTCTTCATTAAACCCCTCTGTCCCACCACATCCCACAGGGCTGCTAATCACTGGCTTTAGTCCATTTACTCTCATCTCTGATTCAATTATGCATTCCACTAAGCCCTAATGAACAGTACAGTACGGCTCATCCTACCTTGGCATTCCCCATTGCGCTCCTCATAGCCAGCATTGCACAAGCAGTTGCCAATGGGCACCAGCCATTCGCCATCTGCCCCACAGTACATTTTTGGCACATCCTTCTCTTCCGAGTTGTTGACACAGGAGCCACGAACCTCCACAAGAGAGGAGGTGTCAGCCCCAGTAATGGTGTCTGGGAACTGCGCCAGGTTCCGAACCGTCAGTGGGCACTTCTTATAGAACACACGGACAGAGACCAAAGCAATGCAGGCACCGACGTCCTGAAAAGCCAAATAAAAGCCCTTCTTGCTGAGTGGACCCACATCCCGTATCTCTGTATTCAGCTTCATGATCCTGTCACCAATGTCCACCTGGGTGAAGCTCTCATCAGCAGCAATGGTGTCGATCTTGGCAAACTGGCTCTCGCGAATAAAACGCTCTTTATCGTTGTTTGATTCGTAGTAATAAAGGTTGAAAGTCTCTTTGCAAGTTCCCATGACACCTGGCAGGCTGTTGCAGTCTCTTAGCGTGAACTTGATTTCAATATAAACTCTCTGAGCCCCCTCACGGGGAATCCAATCAGTTCGTAACCAATTATTCTGACTGGGCTCCATCACGTTGCAGACTTGATAGGTGCGGATAGGAGTGTTCTTCTCATCCATGATGCTCACTTCCTCCCACTGCAGGGAGGAACACAGGGAGAAAAATACATCAGTATTAAAAGGAACAATAGAGCTTCACAACAAACAATATGCACTTGTTCCATTACAGGGAAACAAACAGACCAAAAAACAACCCAACAGGCCAAGCCATAGCCAGGACTTCAACTGCTTGGATGTTAAAGGAAGCATCTCTTCAGGAGAAACATTAAAAATCCCTCATGCCTCAAGGAGCAAACATGTTTTAATGGCCCTCTGAACCAATCCAAGAATAATCCCTTGACTAGGTATATTTTCAGAACAGTTCAGTCCACAGAATACTGCCTAGAGCAGGGCTATGCACAAAACTTCACAGACTCCCAGAGCAGCAGTGACCTGCAGTGTCTTCTCTGCAGCAGATCTCTCACGGGCCCTGCCTTGCACCTGGGAACATCCAACAGGTGACACAGTGCGACTCAGTTACCCAGAGAGGGTGAAAGCCACATTTCAGGCATCATTACCACTTATTTTAAAACCTCTTAAGCCATCCCTTATTATTTCTCTAAGCTGCCAACTACTTTCCTGGGCTACCAATATCCCACAGAGACTCAGTAAATTCTACTTGGGAGCTGGGCTGAAATAACTGTCTACAAAGAAACTGGGTCCTTGACATGAGTAGCTCTTCGAGAAGGAAAAACAGGTAAAGAGATAACACCATCAGTCTACCAGCACCACCACCATAACTTTGTTAATCTAAACCGAGTTTCTTACTAGTGGGAAGGTAGAAATAAAGAAGAAATACTACACATCTTTTTTCTGGAGGAAATGTCAGGGAGCATCTAAATTCATATTTTCAAAATCCCAAAAAGGTTAGCAGAGAGGGAAAGTTCTGAAAGATCAGGATAGTAGCATTCTTCAAAATTGTTACACCCCTCAAATCAAGTTCAGGCATCTTCAAAGTGCCAACCAGGCAACATGATTATGAAACAACAACAACACATGTAATCCAAGGTGGGTGGGGAAGGTGGAGATGCAGGAGCTCAGCATAATGAACTCAGAAAAGGAAAGCACACATACTCAACAGTTCTGAAAAAAATTGGTCAAAGTATGATCATAGACAGAAGAAAGTTTATCACAGTGCTCTACTGGCAAGGAGAGAAGAGAAAGTAGGGGCATTAGGAAAAGAAATCTCTTCAGGAAAAAATGACCAGCAAAACCATAGCACTTCAATTGATATTCAATTTATCCTTTCCCACAAAAATATTAGATAATGATATGCTGACTAGGTTTGTAAGTTATACGATGAAGCATATAAAATTATCCTTAGAAAACAGCAATAACTTTAAAGAGACTTCTCAGAAGTGCTTTTCAGAACTACTGAAGCCATAGCTTTGATAAACAGAAGCCTTCTTAAGATGAAGGGGCTTCTTGTATAATATCCTGCATTCTTCTCACAAGGATTGCTCTTATGCAAGTGATTTTTACTTAAAAAGCTTCCAGCTTAGCTGAATCCGTTTATAGAATGACAGCAGTTAGCACCATGAGTCACTAGGAGCAGAAAGAATAATATTTTATTTGCTGCCTAGAGATAACTGCAAATTAAAATGAAGGAGGGGGGAAATCAATACTCAGCATGTCACTCCTTTCCAGAGAAAAGGAAGAAATAAATCTTAAAAAGTCATCTATCAACGTAAAGTGTAACACGTTGTTAGTAAGAAGAGAGACATGTTTAATTTAGAGAGCCACAGAGCTAGTGTACTGTTACAATATTGTCTTTATGATCCATCACTTTCCATTCTGCTTATCTTCAGATTGCCTATGCTACCAATATTGTGTGCGCTGCAAGAAAAAGGAAGAAGCAGAGGGAAATAATACTTGTTGATGGAATTTCCTTCAGTGCATTTACACAATGGAGGATGCTGCCAGAGGATTCAATAGAGAGACCGCTGAGGTCAACAGACACATAGCAACTGAATTCAGCAAGTTTCTGGATCGTGTTCTCAACACACCCATCTGCTGACCAACACACAAATGTACAGAGCTGGGCTTCTTATTTCATTAACACACAAATACAAAACAAACCCAAGTGCATCTTTCTGACAGCACTACAAATAAACCCAAGTGCATCTTTCTGACAGCACTAAAAATAACTACAGCCAAAAATTTCAAGCCACTGTAAATGACTTGTAATTTTTAAGCATGTGGTCAAAGCTGCAACTTTTTGCTTTCAAGCTGAAATTAAATTTTATTATTCAGCTCTTCCCACAGTTTAATGATACAGATTAAAACATTCTGAGCACAAAACCTGCTTTTCAACTGTGAAATGCAAGAGTAAATCATTTATTACATTTATAATGCTATTCATTAATTCCTCCGGGACTACTATATAGCTAGTCACTGCTAAATGACTAAATCTTTATCCCCAACCTTTCTTATCCACAGAACCCTCACACTCCAGGAACAGTGTGGTTCAGTTCTAGAAAAATACCTTTTTTTAACAGACAATAAAGTATACACAGTTAAAGAAAAAACACTGAAGGACAAATTCTTCCCAGGAAGATAAAGGAGTTCGTTTCTGCTGCTTGAAATAAATCTGCAGTGTATGAAGTAAAGTAAATGCTTTCCAAGCACTGTATCTCAGAAACAGACCATGTACTCTTAAATTTTTCACTACAGGCTTAAAAATAGAACACACGTATGTAGGTTTAGTGAAACAAGTCACGTCCACAATAAGGGCACACATTTTTCCTTCTCAAGCTTGCATGGTGCTTTCAGAAAAAACATGTGGAGAAAGGGGGACTCCAACAGCCATTAATAATATACAGCTGACTTCTGATCATTGATTCCACCACCGACTTATTAGAACTTGTATTTTAGGTTCTGCTTTAATACACAGCATAGATATCCCTTGGAGAGCCGTCCGAAAGACCCCGTCTCGTTAACCGACATTTCCAGGGTGTGGGATTAACAAGGAAGCCCCAGCTCTCACCGAGATAGAGCTGTACCTTTCCACGATGTCAAAAGATGAGGGCAATTGCCTGCAATCAGCACTGAATGTGCACCGTAGGCGCTGCCAGAGGCCTGCCAATCACATCTCCACTCTCTGAAAAACCAAGTTTCAGGGACAGCACAGTGTGCTCAGGCGGAGCACAAGCCAGGACTGTAGTCAAGTTCACCCAGAACAACAATGGGGGAGTAAAACAATCGCCCATTCTCCCATGTTATGGTTATTCAGAGCTTATGCATAATGCATCACCAGCCAACGAAGCCTCGGATTCCTTCCGCTCAGTGCTGTTTCCTTAGCTCTGCTTCTTCTAATTACGAGCGGGAACGCACACAAAAAAAAGTAAATTTGTAGGTTTCCTGAAGAATCCAGTGCTGTGTTGTGCACAGGTCCTGATCTTTGAGCACTTTCCTTTCTCAAACACTTTGACTTAGTTACTTCTGCTTAAAGATTCCAAGCTGCTTTTACTCATTCAATATTAAAAGGATTTGGGATTTTTTTTTTTTTTTTTACATTCACATTTAGGGTGTGCTACTGGCATTTTTGTTTAAATTGTTCATATGAAAAAAGGAAAAGCCTTTCTAATTGCTTATTAAAAGGAAGTCCCATGAAGTACAGTCTCCTCCAGATCCCAACAATTCCAGAGTCCAACATTCAAAGGAGTTTCCCAGAGAGGCACTGGGCACCCTGCAGGTCAGGGCACAGATGAGGGAGCAGCAAGGAGCATCCAATAATATAAAGCTAAATCAAAAAATAAAGCTACATTATGTGCAGCTTTCTAAGCAAAGGGACTCTAAGCCCAGCAGTGAACTTCTTAACATCATCACATCACCACTGGGCAGTGCATTTGAGCAGTCTTCTGTTCAATAAGATAACTGTAAAAGTACATGAAAAGAAACTCCAAGGAATCACAGTCAAACACTGGGTGCTGCAGTTTATCTGTTCATAAACCAAAACACACGATGTTTAAACCCTGACACAGGACAACTGGTCCATCACAACAAAAGGTCCATCGTGTATATTGATCCCTACTCCTTCATCCAGAAATAGAACGGCAATTGCCCTGAACATCTCGCAGCCGAGACGGCCCACAGATAAAATAATAGCAGTCAAGAATGCCAACTCAGTCGGCAGATCACATTTCTTGTTGGTATTTCAGTTTTAAATAGGCATCTAAGCCCATGTCTCAACCAATCTCTTAATTCTGAAACCTCTTTTCTGCCCTTTTGGTTTCCACTTATTCCATGACAGAACTATCCAAAGGGAGTATAGAGTTTCTCCAACAAAGAGTAATTCACTCGGTAAGCCAGGGAAGAAATCTGACCTCCTCACCACAATCAACAATAATCGAGCCATTAGGACTCTCTGAAAGTTACTAATCACCCCCTTTACCCTTTTGATCAGATAGCGGTTTAAAACTTACCCCTCCTTCCAGGGGACTTGCTATCCACCCCAGTTCTCCCTGAACTGATCTGGAATCCAGCAAGGTAACTGCAGAAAGGTACAAATAAAAGAGATTAAATTCCAGCTACCAAACGGCAATATTAGAATAAACGGTTTATCTGAACGTTTCCACATGTGCGGAGCACAATCGCATCCACCTTCCGCTTGAAATAAAATGTTATTTCCGACGGCGCCAATATCTTAAAAACACTTCGAAACTCTCTCTGAGGAATCGCACGTTCGTTTCCCGGCGCACTGGAGCCGCTCAGGGGCGCGGAGGGGAGCGGCGGAGTCCCGGCACACCTGCGAGAGACACCGGAGCGCCTCTCGGGGCGCTCCCCGGGCACCGCACCTCCTGCCGCCCGGGACCGCGCGCCCGCATGCCAGCGATGGGCTGGGAGTCGGTACTTTCTGAGACTCCGGGAGCACGGCTAGGCACCGAGAGACCCGGCAGGGGCTCCCAAGGCGACCGGCGCCCCACGCCCACGCCGCGGGACGGCTGCGGGCTTCCCCCGAGGAGCCGCCGCCGGACCGTCCCGCAGAACGGGCTGAACCGGGGCCCCGGGGAATGGCGCGGAGCCGCCGAGCGCTCCCGGGAGAACCGGTTCCATGAGCCGCCCTCCGATCCGGGGCCGCCCCGGCGCCGCTCGCGGGAGCGCTGCACCTC
>WAAG01021563.1:21718-57406 GCA_013390105.1 Tichodroma muraria
CCGGGCCGGACAGGGACGGGCAGGGCCGGACAGAGATGTGCAGAGACGGGCAGGGCCGGACAGAGATGTGCAGAGACGGACAGGGACGGGCAGGGCCGGACAGAGATGTGCAGAGACGGGCAGGGATGGGCAGAGACGGACAGGGACGGGCAGGGATGGGCAGTGCGGGCGTCCGCTCCCAGCGGCGCTTCCCTTGTGAGCGGCAGAGGACGGGCTCAGGCGCTCACCGAGAAGCTGCCAATCGTTCACGCTATTATGCGCCGGGGCAGCGGCCGGGCGGGGCGGGTTCGGAGCGATTCCCTCTGAGCGCTAAGATCCATCGGGACGCACAAACTCGTGCACATCCCCCTCGTCCGCAGCCGTACACGGGACGCGTCCACCCGAACCGTGCCCGGGGACACCTGTGTTGGCTGATGCCCTTAGGCTGTCCCCGGGAACCTGCGCTGTGCAGCCACAGCCCCGCTTTGCTTTGAACGCTCCGAACATCTGACTTCTTAAAGAATACTCTACAAATGGGCCTTGACAACAAAATCGTAGTTTTTAGAAGCCCGCTAAGGTTTGGCTGGGTAAGGCAGCGTCAGTGGGCTGAGCGCCGTCCTTGTACCGTCCGTACTCACAGAGCTGCCCCCAGACCTGTCTGTCTGTCTGTCCGGCCGTCCTGGCCGCCTGCCGGGACAGCTCTGCGGGACGGGTAGACATCGAGCAGCTCCCCTGCTGCCCGCCCCGTGATGCTCCGTGCTTCCGCCGCTATCGGTACCGCTGCCCGAGCCTCGGGAAGTTCCAGAACCGGCGGTTCCCGCAGCGCCTCCCTCTTCGGGCGCCGAGTCCCCCGGCGCTCCCACTCGCGGCTCTTGGCGGCGGCGCTGCCTCAGTTTCCCGCAGATTCGGAGGCGGTAGCAGCCCCCCTTCTCCCGTGGGGGCAGCTCCCTCGCTCCCCCAGCTCCCTCTCGGCATCCCCGGCACTCCCCTCGCTCCGTGCGCGACACGGCTCCTTCCTCCGGCTGCATCCCAGCACCCCGGGCTCGGGGAATTGCATCCAGACTCTCCAAGGATTTTTACTCCGTCTGGGATAAAACGAATCCTTAACGGAGTTAGCTGTAGCTTCCGCACAGAAGCCCTTTACAGGCTCGATTGGCTAAAAAAATACTTTGAAAGCGACTCAAAGTTTGACTAACAATTCTGTGCATCAGGAAACAGAATCTGCTGTTTTCTCTTTAAATCACTCTACTTTTCCCCAAATTCAAATATCTGTGAAACATAATACTTACAAACACACCCTTACTGACACTTTTTGCTTGAAACATAGAGTATCTTTCGCCTGGTTTAATTTCAGGTCAAGATCTAGGGAGGATGCATTTTTTGGCTCTTAAAACTGCTGTTAAGTAGGTTTGTTAACACAGTATTTACAATGAGGTTCCTATTTCTGAAGCTCAGATTGTTTTCCTTAGCCTTGAGCATTTCTTTTGCAGCACGCATTGGCAGAACCTTAAAGATAACCCTGCAAAGATAGCTGGTGTGTTTTTCCGTAAAAAATAAATCTTTTAAGCGGCTGCTTGGATAATGGGCGTTAGAAAACAGTGTAGCACAGTCAATGCAACTGTTAAAACTTGTACTTCCTGACTTTAATTATCTGCAAGAATTCTTGGCCTAATGAGAAGGAAGAAAAGGTTTAGTGCCTTTTTTATTATTTACACGGAAATATAGGCAGTCCTCAGTTAAAACTATCTGGATGTTCTTTTCACATCTTTGATGCCTCTGACAGATCTACTACTAGTCTGGATAAACTTTATGGGAATGGTGAAGCATCAAAACGTCTCCTTTTTTTAATTAAAGTTATTTTTGTGGCAATGCCAGAAGAGTCAGTTGTCATTAAAAATACATAAAATGCTTTGAAACCTTAAATTTTTTTCTTTAATTTAATGCAATTTTAATTTGTTAAAAATTAAACACAGACAATAAAATAAACACAGACAATGTAAAAAAAAAGGCCTGCAAATGTCATAAAATAAAATGTTTGCAATCCTACCAAATCTACTGTATTTTGGCTCCAGTATATGGTATTTTTTTAAGAAGTCTTGCCAAAATAATCACAATTTCTTTACTTTGTGTCATTTCAACGAATTGTAAAAGCCCAGCTTGGTTTTAACAGATGTCATTGATACTTGGACTAAATCCTGTTCTCGGCTTCAGCCAGCAACTCCACCCTTCAACAAAGTATCTGACAACAAAATTTATTCCTTAAAATTTTGTTACAGCCGTTGGAGCTGTTACATTTGTCTTAAACGCCTATTACCTGAGCAGCCTGTGCTGCTGCCAACCTGACAACTTACATTATTGTAACTCACTATCAGGAGTGATTTGGCTTTGATGGGAACTAATCATGTTTGCACCATCATCAAGTTTACACCATTTAAACGGTCAATTTAATGCAGCTCAATAAAGCACAGCCAGCGTCTCTGGTATTTGTCTCAGATCTTGTATTTGTCTCAGTTCCTCAGGGAAACTGTATTCACTTGCAACAGACACTGTAATAATTATGACAGTGCTTTAAATGTTTGATCCTGTCTGCTTCAGAGAGGTCAACCCCAGCCAAATTATTTAGAGATCAGGACTCCAGTCAAACAGGCACATGAACACACAAACACAGAGCCTCTGAGAAACTGCAAATCATCTTGAAATGTAAGGACTGAAATATTGTTGTATTTCCTACTCACTCACAATTTGTTCTCCTCATATTTTAAAGCACTGAGGGAATATATTAGTATATAAATAATTGGGCATTGACACAAGGGCGTTGTCTTGGGTGTATCTCTGTAGTTAATATAATTTCTAACAGAACACTGAATGGATATCAAATGTCTCGCACACATGTATGCTTATACATACAGAGTTGCTTTATGTTTTTTCTAATCACAAACACAACATTAAGCCCCTGAAATGGCTGTGATTTTGGATGAACATTCGGTTCTATTTTTACTTTATCTTTTCATTCTCCATTTTTCTATGTCCACCTACTCATGCTCGTCCATCTCCTCAGAAGCTTTTTGCTGTCAGTCAAGTGACAACCTCAGTAGGAAGCTCTATGTGTTCATGGGCCTCCTGAGGCCCAGCACTACATTTAGAAGGGAAAAAAAAAAAAAAAAAAAAAAAAAAGGAAAAATAAGAAAGCAGGGGGGAGGAAGCACAAGCTCTTCCTTTAGTATGCTTTAGTATGCAATTCCACAGCCTGCAGAAAAAATTCACCCATCTCTTCTAAAAAACCTTTTTCTACAAAGATTCAATCCTATTTACTCCACTCCCACACAACTTCCACACTACTTGGCTATTTGCAAAAGAGTGTAAAATAACCCCAGGAAGTGTAAGACTCACACACAGAGTCTCATTGTTAAAGGAAATAATGCCCCAAAGGTGCACCTTTATCAGGCTTGGCACCAGAGAGTCACTGCCGACTCCTTCTCAGTACAAGTGTTCAGATGTGCCCAGCCTTTCCCTCCCTGGATTTACTGATTCTTTTGGATCTGTGAGTATTAAACATTTGACAGTAGATTACTTGACAAAATTTATTGCTAGGTATTTCAGAATAAAAGCTTTTTATTTGATATGAGTAAGATTTCATTCCTCAGGTCATGTTTGCTTTAGATAAAGTCACAGGCTGTAATACAAAAAACTGTAGTGAAAGAACATCTCCATGAAGGTAATATGCATTTCTATAAACATCAAGCTGGCAGAATGATTTTGTTTCAGCTGGGATTAGCAGGAGTTTTGCTGCTGACCTCAATAAGAAAAGGATCAGGTTTACAGCTCACTTGCAAATCCACTCTGCAAAAAAAGTGAGCTTTAGGCACCGTAGATTATTTACATTTCCTTTTGTTAATCATGATCATCATCACAAGATTTTCCTATTCATTGCTGTGTTGATGCTGATTACAGGACCTGTGACAGTCTTTATTCAGAGTAGCCACACGGCGTGACTTGACAATATACAGACAGACACATGTATAGATTTTTTGCCTGTTCTAACCAGCAGTGCTAAGGGAAACTAGAGAAGCGTAAGTGAAATGTAACAGGATTTTAATGACAATTGAAGTAGTATCTTTTATTACATTGGTCCTGGCAGCACAATTCAAATCTCATAGTTAGTCTAAAATTTATAATACGCCATTACCAGGTCCATGAAAGGAAATCCTACCAGCACAGCTATTTACAAATCCAGGAGTGTTTACAATGCAAATTATGTTTCCTAAAATAAATAAACATAAAAGGGAACTGGCAAAAGGTAAAATCAGGATGGATGAAGCAGAGAAATAAGTGCACCAAAATGTCAGAACAGGTATTTCTGCTTTTCACTGAATAAGCAGATCAAATGTAACCAGTGCAAGCTCCCACCTCTGCAGCAGAGGTGTCGGCTCAGCTCGCCGCAGCTCTCACCCTCAGCAAGGCCGGGGGCAAGCAAAGACCTGCAGGTTTTTCCTGTGAAAGCGTGACCAATAAACCAGAGCAAATAACTGTATAAGGCTGCAGGTTGTTTGCAGTGCACAGATGCTTGGCAGCCTGGAGAGGAATGTGCCTGCCCACGTTTCACCGAAAGGTTATTTAAAGCGGTGGAGGTTAACAGACACCTTAATTATTACAAACTGCTTTCGAATATCTCGGTCTTTGTACTGCCTGTCCTCAGCAGCCGTGCTTCTTACTCAGTCAGGATCATTTGGGAGTGGCGCCAGCTTCCAGAAATGAGAAGTTGGCGGGATGAAGATTCCGGCCTGGCGCAGGAGCGGTGCCGGTGGTAGGACAGCTCTGGCAGGGCCAGGGCCACCAGCCAGAGGGGACGGGCACGGGCAGCCTCCTCCGGAGGGCTCCTCGGAGCCCGTGCGAGGGAGCGGTGCCATTAATAGTGAAACAAGCGTCAGCCAAAGAGTCTCTGCCGGAAAGCGCGGGGATCCTGCCTGTAGCAGTTTCAGAGGAGCCTTAGCTGGATTGGAAAGGTAAAGCTAAAAATATAAACTGCATCCAGACGTCCTTAAAAGCATCCACCCATTTTTCTGCACTGGGAGAAACAATCAGTCAGGCAGACTTGGATTTTCTCTCAAGAATAGGGTCGCAGTTTAAGATTCTGAACCAGATTCTGGCCTATTCTACAGTAAAGTCAAATTTTACCGGCAGCTTAGCTACTAAGCTTTAATATGTAGGCAGAATTAGGCCCTTCATGTCAAAATAGAATAAATCTACAATTAATATAAATTAAAACAAAGTGTTTCCCAGATTTTTTTTTCCTGCCATAATTTACTGCAGGTATTATTAAAAAAATAAACCATTACTTTAATTACACCAGTAAAAGTTCAGTAAAAGCAAAGATAATTTTTGTGCAAAAATCTTTGAATTGTCTTTTTTTTGTGAAACTGTCAAAAGAATAGTGTCAGAGCTCTAATTCAATTTTATTCTGTATTCAGAGACAGTGATCTTTTCAGAGATTATTTATGCAATGATGGTACCAATCAAACCGCACCAGAGACAGGTTCCCTACAGAGCACTGAAGCTTACTGGCACTTCTAATAGATTGTAAATCCTAATTAACTCAGATTAAACCATCCTATCTGAGATGGTCCACCCATCATTATGAACAAAATATTGGCAACCATATAGGAGAAAACTGTGTAAAGTAAGAAAAAATACCAACCCCTCCTCCTTTTTTAATGTGTGCTATTTTTACTAGTAGGGCAGACTCTTTGTCCATCTTTACAATTAAATAAAAAATCATTGTTTTTTGTTCCAAAAAGTAGAAAGTATTTGTACATTTTTTTCTATGCACGCAGGCATGACTGATACATTCACAGGACAGGAGAAAGATTAATTTTGTAAATTTGCCTCTGAGAAAAGGGCTCTGCTCCAGACTCTGCACAGACCTCCTGAAACAGCCACTGGCAGCAACACTTTTGAAGCTGGATGTATGTGATTGCCCACGTTAAAACAGTGATGCCAAATTAACATAAAGTCAGAGAGATCTGTAGGCATCTAGTGCCTGTTGTGCCATTGTTGCCAAGAATATGGAGATGTGCAGCTCCTTGTGGTAACATCCACAAGGAAGTGCGGAACTTGTGGTGTAGAGGCTGGCCAGGCTTTAAGTAATGGTGAGCTTACTCAGGATCTGAAGCATTGCCTGTGTTTCTCTGTCCTGATTTCAGATTACCTGTAGATACTAAAGAATGGTTGTTTACTAGCTAAGAAACTACTTGTCCTATTTTAGGGAACCACTAACTGGAAGTAAGTATATGCACATGTGTGTGCTCTAGTTCAGTATTTGCACTGATTTTTAGCAGAATACTGCAAATTCTGGATTAACTTTATGTGAGCAAAATAGTAGGCACAGAGATGAAAAACTGCAAGGACAATGGAAAAAAACAAACAAACCATCCCTCGCTTTTATATTAGGAAGTGACAGCCAACCTTTTCCTAAGCACTGTCACTGATATTGGAAGAGTTCAGAGAATGAGGTAGTTTCTTATGCTGGGCAATGCTGCCAGAGTATTTCCTTGTTTTCTTTTTATTTATACCCATCTGCTGGGTCTTGTCATGCACTGAGATATTCTTGTACAGCTTTTAGCAGAAGCAGACTTCAAATCCACTCTCAAGGACCTGAACATCACTGTTGAATTTGAACAAAAGATGTTCACAGCTCTTATACCTGCATTGCACATTTCATAGGCATGAATCTCATTTTAAGAATTTTTAAATTTCTGACATGTAGGTTAGTTCCTCCCTATTTTCTACAACAAAGGCACCACAAACAATTTTTCTCCAGCTGCAAACACTCTGTGTGTCCCACTTCCCTCTGTTTTCCTTCAGCAGTAACCATCTCATTCATTTAATGGAAGTCAGACCCAAACCCTGAGCATATATTTTTGGACACAGATCAGTAACAACAATAAAGAGAAGGGGCACATCTCCCTGAATTCTACCTAAAGGCCAGATATCCATTAGAAATTACTCACTGGTGTTGTTTTACTGAGACAGTCAATTGTAAGACTTTCCTAACAGGTATGCAGTTGATACTTCCAGTGATACTTTTTTTCCCAATGAAGTCATCTTGCAGTATTCTGAGAGAAATAGCAAAAGTATTAAGTTTGGGGAGAAATGTACAACCACTACAGCTTTCACAGGCACAAAAATGCCACCCCTTCAGCTACCTACCGTGCCCACTCACCATTACTAATCCTTATTCACACAACCACACTGGCCACAGTTTCCAATGCAGACCAAAATTAGTAGTGGAAAACTTGCTTGCCGTGCTTGAACAATGGGTTCAATTCTAAGAGAGAGTGTGACTAACTATTTGCCTTGACCCATTGTGATCCCTTGTCCCCCATTTTCAGGGCTTGCACGGGACCAGGAAAACAGCAAACAGCCATTTGCAGTGTGTTGGAAACAAAAGGAAAGGATTTTTGGCCATATTTTTGTCCCCTCCCTTCTGTACAAATGGAACACTCACAGCAAAATTTATGGGTTCTCTTCCCTTGATTACTATCTGAAACTTTCATCAAAATATATCTTTGGGAGCAATCAAGTAAAAGAAAATATAGATTTGAGTTTCACACACATCCACACCCCATTCCAAAATATCAAAAAATGCCAGCAAGGTACTCAAACAAAGAGCTGTAAAAGTAAAACAGATTCCCAGTGGTGACATCTGTTAGTATAAGGATTATTCAAACATCTCTAGAGTTTTCCAAAGAAATGCCAGGATGGCTTCCTACCAAAAGGCAACTTGGTCTCATATCCTCCTTAGCTAATCTACATATAATCCATGTTTCTATATTTTGTTGGCACTAGAAAACCCACATGTTTGTCTTGACACTTGACATGGAAATAAAAAGCAATTCAAAGTGAATCTGAAAGTGTATATATCAGAGAATCCACTTAAACTGACCTTGGGATTAGAGAATTATCTTTTTGTGAAGCTGAGCACAATTATCAATGCATGATTTGGTAAGAAATATGTTTCTTCTGAAAGCAACTTTATCATCTAGTGCAGGACAGTTCCAATTTAAGAGGACACCAGCATGATAAGGTGGTCTGTAAAGAAATATTTTCAGACTATTTTTGTTAATTATTTTACCAATGAACAAAAACAGGCATGCAAATGTACAAAATCTGAATAAACATGCTGCCAAGCACATGGATGGAAAGAAAAACCAAAAGCACCCACTAGAAATTATGCTGTAAACAGAACCAGAGGCCATAAAGCTACTCCGGAGCTGTCCCAGACAACTCCATTCTCCATTCTCCTCAAACTCCTCAGGTGGCAGATGCAGACCACCTACACACAGAGCCTCGTGGAGAGAGTTATGAGCAAGCTGGGGCACCACTCCCTTTGTATCAGTGTCAGAAGCTCCACAGCAGTGGAATTGCACAAGGAATGATGTGAAGTGTGACGCCAGCAGCTCCACATCCCACGTGGAAATACCTGATGGCTTCATCACATTGGGAAATTCCTAGAGCGCATAAAGTGATGAATAAATTTTACCTGAGGATTGCAACAGTATTTATAGCATTGAGAATGAATCCATTGGAACTTGAAGTTTCCAAAGCTTGAGCACAGAAACTTAATTTGGGAGACATTTACCAGTACACCAATGAAATCAAACATAAGAAGACAGCATTTAGCCTGATTCCAATGCATGGTGTTTGTGAGTGCTAATGATTTTTTTCTCCTTTAATTAAAATTCCCTTTAAAGTGTTCCCTAAATAAAACATTGCTTAAAATGCATCTGCCTCAGAGTCTATCACTCACACTAAGCTTTCAGAAAAAGATTGTTGCAGCCTAAAAGGCTCTATAGGATATTTAGACTAGAGTTATCTCACAACATGTTCTCTGGCTGCTCTGTTACTTGAGCTCTAAATGTTAAACACGTGAAAGCAACATAAAAGGATCTTCCCTTTAAAGCACATTTTCCAAATTCTCTCTATCTGTTATTTAGAACCCCATAAAGATCTCTGTGTGTCTACCCATCTGCAACCACATTTATTTTTGCATGTTTTTGAGTGCGTATCTCTCAGTGTCATAAGGTCTTCATAAATAAATCAACCTACTTAGATCTGCATGCTTTGAATAACAAGCCAGCCACCAGCAGATGGATACATTTTTAATTAGGTAGGCACTCAATGCCTGTTGGTTTGAAAACTCTCTTGTTTCTCTTAAAAAGACGGAAACTAACCAAATTAAATCCAAAATTGCAGTGGGACAGCATAGTGGTTTTAATCTGCATGTAGCTACAAATCAGCTTAGGTCCCAGCCTGTGAAACAGCTTGAACAAATGCAATATTTTATA
This sequence comes from Tichodroma muraria, assembly GCA_013390105.1. Lineage (NCBI taxonomy): Eukaryota > Metazoa > Chordata > Aves > Passeriformes > Sittidae > Tichodroma > Tichodroma muraria. The sequence goes on from WAAG01021563.1 coordinate 31,042, forward strand.
TCAAGCAAACCTCAAAGCGAAATATTTAAGGATCTTTCAAGAATACATTGTAAACAGTATGTATTTTTCAATAACACATGTGGTTACTTATGCAATCTTCTCACTTGAGCAAGACTCTCTGATCTTAATTCATTTACTGTGTTGCCTTTGCAATCTCTCAAGCAAAATATTTTTAAGCAGCAACTTTTAATTTACATATTCAGACATACTTTCCCAAATAACATGGAAGAAACTCAGCATTAACAACATCTTGTACTGCTTAAATAATCCATGAAAAGAAACTTCATCAGTTCCAGTTAACTTCTTACCACAAAAAAAGTTTTCAGTTTTGGTCTGGGAACAAAATTTAGCATGACAGATACACATCTTACTCGTACCAAACTTTCCACACTCCTCTGAACTTCTCCAGCTCCTGAAAGTCCAGGTAAATGCTCCAGAGAACACCAGGACAGGGGTGAGGGCTGGCCCATGGCAGAGTCCCAAAGGAGACCTCCATGTACCAAGGACTTCCAGGGTACCTAGCTGCCTGCAGGCAATAGGTCAGCCCAGAGCCACCTCTCCCACTGTCCCCACCTCCTCACCTGTCCCTGATGTGCTCTCCCCATTGGCTCCCTTTAACAAAAACAAGGCCTTTTGTGTCCATTTAGTTCTTTCATAAGAGTTTGAAAGTTTTCCTGTAGTTTCCCAAGCATCTTCTGTCACCTCCTGCACTAGTGAAATGAGTCAAAGGAAAGAATTCTCAGCCCAGGAAGGCAGCAGAGCTGGCAACAGGCTGTGGCTTCATGGGGTGTGAGGAGACACCACGGCACCTCTGCCTGCCCAGACAGAACTGTCACTCCCACTTCTCCTTTCCAGACAGAGCAATGACCAAGAGACAAGGTTATCCCACACAAAATTACACCTGTCTCAGTGTGACTAGGTAGTGCAGACGATTCTCCTTGGAACAAAAAGGCTGCTCTGGCAGGAGGAGAGCCAGGGCTCCCCGTGGGCAAACAACTGTCTCCTGCTTGGCTAAAACCACCCTGCACCACATTTGCTGTGCACACTCACCCCAGTGTGCAGCTGCTCCGTACCCGACACCCAAAACTGTCAAAAGAATTTCAGGGGCCAACATGAGGGTCTTGTGTTGGTACTGAGGCAACAAAATAAATTCTTCTTGATCCTTATTCAGTTTTATGCTTACAAAAAGGAATAAAATTCACAGAGTAGAGAAAATCTCCAGACATAAAATCTGATACTTAAACAAAACAGCTTAAAAGTAAATGGGCCAGGTTTAATCTTTGATGTCACTTCCTTGGATCTCATGATACAACACCTGAGGTGAATTTTTTCCATTTTACTGCAGTAAATGCAAGTACTTTTTCCTTTTTCCTGTGTAAGCTTATGGTAAAATAATAACCAAGTTTCCCATATGTTAAATAGTAAAATTTAGTTATATCATTTCTTTCTATACCATTACAGTTCTCTTCGGTTGAGTAAATGGAAAATACTATATCTCTGGAGCAGGCTGGAAAAGAAATAAAGGTCTGACTCTCATCCTAGTTTTATGGGGATTGTGCTGATGTAATTGTACTGATTTCTAGGAAATTGCTTCAGATTTGTGCCATTAGTTAGATCAGAATCTAGATGTCAGCGCACCCTGAAAATACCCAGCTCTGCAAAAAGGTTCTGGATTACTATGAGTTTTACATCCTGAAGTCTAATTGCACTGTGTAAAATAACATATATTAAAGATCAGATATGAAACGTAAAGATGGCAATTATTTGAAACTTTAGGAAATAATATTTTCCCACTGATCTACATGGACCATTATGCTAAAAAACTGTAGTAGTACAGGGAATAAAATTTCTCTTATATGTGGCATGACTCTACATTCTTAGTTGAAATGAAAATACTGCAAGATGGAGAATATTAGTAGGGCACGCTGAGGCCAACTTGCATTGTTTAGAAAATCTTTTTAGCTGATAGTTCCTGTCCTGTGCTACAATTTTCCTTGTGCCTAGTGTGAGATATGTGTTGTAGCTCACAATTGAGAGGGAAGGAAAATGCGGTAATTTTACAGTTGCTGCTGATAAGAACTCACCACATTTATTTGAAAAAGCAGAAAATTACAGCGGGCTATGCAGGGCCATACTGCTCCCATGTACAGCACCAGTGCTGAACAACTCAAGCACAGGTGTTGGAGCTCTGTAGGGTGGAAGGCAGGTGAAGGAAAGGGGCAACAGACCCATTGGTGAGCTGGGGGGGCTGAGGGCTGACAAAAATGGGATGAAAACACCCTTGCTGTATTTCAGCTCTACATTAGCAAATTAAAGATCAGTATGACAAAGTGAAGGATAATTTGAGTCCTATGCGTTCACGTATTTTTGTATTGAGACCTGGGCCTTGTGCTCAGACTGCCCTATAGAACATCCAAATAGCATCACCCCAACTCAGAGGAACAGACCTCATTAGACAACCACCACAGCCTTTGTTCTACCATTCTGTAGTTTCTTGGAAGGAGCTAGGCAGCCAAAAATTCATGAGCTTTTTTATGAGCAACAGTAGAAAGATGGAGCTTTTCTATTGAAATAAAGGGATATATGATTTACATTGATCTGATGATCAATATCAGAATAAGTTAAAGGAGGATTATGCTTGTTCCATTTAACAGAACTTCCAGACTAATGTTTTAAACAATAAGAAGAGTTGGTGTAAATTTCAAAACAATAATTTTTGTGCTTATCCTTCAATCCTGTTCTGACCTCCTCTCTTAGAGCCTCAAGTAGAAGTATATAAAAGCCTAAAGAATACAATACTGTTGCTCAATTTTGTCTGCCTTTCATTAACATTTATATGAGTTTATGCCATGCCTTTTGCTGTTTTCCAGCTGATAAATGTTTTTTTAATATTGTGCACAGATCATTTTGCTTGTAATCAAGGAAGTGAAATTAAGTTTAGCATCTGAGAGCTTTGGGCAAAAAAATGTCAAGCGTGGACCAGATGACCACATGAGAGCTGCAGCCTCTTTTTGTGCCCCAGATTGGCTGGTATTGTTTTGATGCTGCTGCACTGGAGCAACAGAACTAACATAATTATGAGATCAAGCAACATCTGGCGGGTTTGGCACCCAGCTCACAATCGATTGTTCGCTCGGGTCACGGCACGAACGCGCCCCGAGTGCACGTTAGGGTGCGCAATCATAAAGCTGCATTAGCCAGCAAGGGGCAGCCCAGCATTCTTGGGTTTCGTCGCCCCTCAAAACTGATGGCCCACAAAAGAGCAGCGGCACAACACACAAAAGTGGTGATGCCAGAGAGACTTATGCGCTGCGGGCGGAATTTGACATCTCCTGGCTGTGGGCTCTTGTGTGCTGTGATTTATGTCACCCTAATGATTGATCACTTTCAGATCATTCCCATTCTACCATATCTCTAAGAATTTCCCTCTTCTTCAAACATCTTTTTGTTCCACCAGCCCTAGGCTGCAGATGGCATCAACCCACGCATCTCCATTGTTTGAAGCCTGCAAGAACTCCGCCATTCTTTGGGGGAATGCTCATAGTTGAGTAGCTAGTGTCCAATTATGTCCTGAAACTGTGGCTGTGGGCACTTTAACCTTTTTATTTCCTTGCACTGTTAGGAATTTCATTTCCCATGACAGCTGCAGCTCAACAATACCTAAAAAAGTCATCAAGAAAGAAAATCAGAAGGAGACACATTTTTAAGGTTATGGAAAAATGCTTCAAGTGATGGCTACAGCTGCATCTGTCACACCTCCATAAAGGTTCTTCTGATCACATTTCACAAAGTGAATTATCATCTCTGGCAAGCAGCATTACAGCAGATTCTGTGTGAAGACAACAGGCTAAAGCTTCTGCATACTGGGAAGCCAAAAATGCCTCTGGGGTGCTTATGCAAATTATTAGTTTTCTCTGCTATCTCAACCATTCTGTGTCACATATCAATGACTCAATATTCATACGATGGAAAAACACAAGAATCCAGTGTATCAAGAAAACATTGAATTTTTAAAAATCTTTTTAATTTTTGCAAATCTAATAGGGCACAGTGTCAGGGGAATTTTCTTCAAATCACAGCAAGAAACTACAGCAGACTTTACTAGTTTTTATTTTCTCCTTCATTAGAAAGCAACACCACCAAAAAGAAAATATTGGCAACTACTTGAGTTACTGACAAGAAGATATCCAAAAGAACTTCAAGTTTCCACAGAAGGCTTTTTCTGTCACTGTGCACATACAGTACTACTGCCCAGTGCTCTCTGGAGCTCTGTGTACTCTCACTTCTGAAGGCCCTGGCACACAGAAAAGGATATACCAACAACCACCAAGAAATCCTTCCAGCTTCATGTTCCTCAAATAGCACCAAATACCATTACTCAGATACGACAGCAGGAAGTATCAGAAAGAGCTTTGCTTTTGTCCCCCAAAGCACAGACTAATTTGGGGTTTAGGTAGGATGAACAAAGTCTGTGACACACTTCATTTATCAACAATATCTGTAGAGGGGTCAGCTCCTGTATACACCTAGTCAGGATTCAAGCCACAGGGCACACTGAAGCCCATCAGTTTCAGAAGGAATTGGGCTCCTCTCTGACAAGCACCGTTGTCAATGTACGTCCAATGCAGAATTTCCTTCCTTCTGCCAAAAGCCCGTGAAAAGTTTCAGCTGGACTGGGGAGGTCTGGTGATATTGGACAAAATACTCAAAGGACTCACACTGGACCAAAAGGAGGTGGGGGGGAAATACCAAAGAAAGAGGGTAAGAGCAATACATTAGCTTGTGCTGTCCAAAGTTACAACTGATTGCACTTTTTCTTAAAAAAAAAAAAATCTTAAACTATGGCATTTAATAGTTCCATGGACAGAGTTAATTTCTTATCCAGTGCTGCTTATCTCTTGCTTTGTTTAATTTTTGTACAGGTAACAAGGGATGCAAGATATCTGTCAATGCCTCCAAGCCTGTATGTGTCCTCAGAAAGAGATCAGAAGCACCGATCTGTGTTTTCCTTTCTTTTTTCCTTTTTTTTTAAATAAGTATCTGAGGAGTTCCCGTGAAAGCATTTAATATAACTGGGTCACAAAGAATGAAAGCTGTCCTTGGGCAGCCTTTGAACAGGCACAAATATGTTTTCCTCTTTATTTCTTTTTCAGCAGAGTAGAAAACATAAGCCCCTTTCCATAAGCTTTATTTCATTTTTAACTGGCTCTGCAACTCCTGAGAGCCCATAAACAGTGCTGAATGTAATTCAGATAATCCTCGATACGCACACTCCTGGTCTGATTCCCATTTAAACTAAAGTTTGCATTATCTTAACACCCACTGTAAAACTGTTTTCATTGCTGGAACTGCAAGGAAGGGTTTAATTTTAGGGAGAGGGCAGATCAAAATATTTTGACACTGCCAGTTCAAACAGGAGGTCCAGTGCTGCAGAGACAGCGCTGCCACCCACGAAACAAGGGCCTGACCCAGACTGATCCTGTACTGAAACCCAGCTCTCGATGGTTTAATTTACTTAAATGCTGTGGATGTGTAGAACTTTTTAGGTGCAAGAAAAGACAACAAATGTGTTTTTGAAAGAGGGCAGATGAGCCCATGTGCCCTGACAATGGTGAGTGATCCCTGTCCTGGTTCCCTTTGCAGGGGTGGGACAAGCCCACAGTGTCCCATAACATGCTTTTACTGTTTCGGGGCACAGCAAACTTAATCTTACAATTTAGATATATTCAAGGTAGCCTGGGTGTAAGGAGCAAAAAAAAAAAAAATAAAAAAATAAAAAGGGATATGTATTTGGAGAGCTGCGAGCGTATCTATGGCTTTCTTTTGCCGTACTGCCTGTAAGCTGCCTTGCGATCCCCTGACGGCTGCCTATAGTTGCCATGAGCTACAGCAGCTCTCAGGTAAGAATAAATTATTTGAACTGACTGAATACTTGCATAGCAGGGTGAGGTGATCAGGAGGAGAGCTTCTCTTCAGTCGATATTGGCCCAGGAAATAGGTTATACAGCTCAGTCAAAAAAACCCAAAAAATAAAATAAAAAAAAAAAAAAACACCCCAAAAAACCCCAAATAACTATTTACTTCATTGCTAAGCGGTAAATTGTGTTTTGAGAGATAACTCTGAATCAATGTTTACATTTAAGCATCAGAATTTCAAAGTCTGTGTAAAAGGTAGAGAGTCACATACACCCATCTCTCTGCTGCACAAACTATGTGCTTTTCTCAGTACTGTTTTAGTGAAAATCAGGAGGATGGCTTTTATGCAGCCAAGCACTTAATCTTAAGTATCGAGTATAAAAACACCTCTCTTGACTTCCTCAAGACTATTCGTATGCCTGCCTTTGGCATTTAAGCACTAAGTGGAACCAAAATCCATAGTATTTATTATCTAAAGAAAATAACTAAATATACTAGACTAAAACACTTACACAGTTTGTGAGCACCATTGCTGCGGGGAGCCCGTTTTGTAGAATGGTCAACATTTATAGAACAAAACAGGACAGAGGTTTCTATTGCTCTATCACCTGAATCCAAATGAAGAGACTGAGGAGTTACAAACAGAGAGCCACAGCCTGACTGAGACTGGCAGGGACCTGTGGAGGTCATTTTATCCAGCCCCTTTCTCAAGCAGAGTCACCTATCTACCACAGGCTTCCCACAACCACTGGGATACTTGTTATTTTGAAAGCATGTGGATGCTAGAAACAACTTCAAGCTGAAAAAAAAAGAAAAAAACAAGCCAGAAATTCATATTATGAGTAAATCTGCAGATTCTTGAGAGAAATGAAGTCAAAGCTAAGTCTTACAGGAGAACAGAAACAGCCATGAACATCAGAAAATAAACTGTCCTCGGTCTCCAATCTGACATGAGGATCTTAACTGATCTTAAGATAATACATCTGATTATCGTATGATCATCGTAACTGGTGATCTTAAGATAATACATCATACATCCTTTTGGCCTAAAGACTGGAAAGAGCTCTTTTTGTGAAGTAACATCCCCTGCAAAAGGACAGAATACTCTCTCAATTCAATCTCCACACCTCTAGACTGTATCCCTCTATTTCATAAAGAACTTGGGTATACGACTGAAGACAGAATTGGGTCTATTCTTCCAAAGAAAATAGGAGAAGCTGTACATAAAACTAATTTTTTGCCTGATGAAAACTATACAGTTTTACATTTACTGTTATACCATAAAAATTCTACAGTACCTGCAAAATGTACCTATAGCAGAATTGGGCCCACCTTTTTGCCATGGGAGGAGGAAATGTGCCTTGTGCAGAAATGACCCTTTGAAGGCACCAGCTGGCACAGTACCACACCATGACTACTGATAGGGATTTTGCAGTGGAGACAGGAAGTCCATGATCATGGAAAAGCAGAGTCTCCATCACAGGTCATACAGTTCACAGATCCACATGAGATCTGGTTGTACTAACAATAGTTGTACTTCCAGTTTGACTCAAAGTCACAGACAGCAGAACCTATGGACAGCAGTGGGCTCTTCCCAAAAACAAAGCAGTCAGAAGAATTGAGTGGAAATACTCATTTCCAGAGACTGCACATAATTTTCAGGTTCCCTATAGGAGGTATTTCTGTACAAAGATGGACAAGGCTACTGTTGAAATCATCTACACACTAAAAGCAGTTCTAGTAATGTGTCTGAAAATAAGCCTTGACAGTAGGCTCAGCATACAGGATTTCCTTTTTGATCTCTCTCCCCAGTGAAAATAAGCCTGATATGTAGACCTGTGTCTGAATTTCTGTTTCATGCCAACAGAAAGAGAGAGGTAGTAAAGCAAAATTCACTCCTAAAACTTTCCGAGTTTCCATGCTCTCATCAGGTCTGAGATATTCATGGCAAAGGCACATCTTATCTGGAAACATAGGAAGAAGTGATCAGTGTCCAGATCTGTGCTATCAGAAAAAGAAGAAGAAAGATTTATTTTTCTTTTCTATTTTTAGTGGCATTTATTTAGTAACTCCACTAAAAATCGAACAATATTCTTGTATCTATGGCCAGCATATAGCTCATAAAGAAGAATCAGCAGTTTGCAATTTCAGCTCAGTCACTGTAACTTTTCTAACAGACTCTTCTGGGCTTTTCTTATTTATTTATTGCATTTCTAAGGATTTTCTGTTAGGGCCTGTGGACACGTGTACATAACAGCCATAAAAATCAAAAATACAATCACAATCCCTGACCAAACAAGGTTAGTGAAAAGAAATGATTTATGCTCTGCACAATTCCTCTATGTGTTAAGCTTAACAGAAGCAATTGTTTTTCTTCCAACTGCACTTGTAACACAATCACCACATTTGCCCTTGAGAATGTCTGCCTAAGAACAACACACCTCCCAGGGTTAAAGAGCTGGGGTTTGGGGGGGATTTTGCCCCAGATCAGAGTCTTTTAACATAAAAGGTTCAGGGATTTCTTTTGAGCTACTTCGATGGCTGCAGCCCTGCACAGGGTCAGGCAGCAATGAGCAACCCTGCTGTAATGGTGGGTTTTCTGCAGTTCCCCTCCAGTGCAGAATGAATGTCCTTTCGTCACTCTGTGGAGTGCTCGATTTCCCACAGAATAGTTTATTTCTGCAGAATTCTCCAGGCACACAAACCATTCTCTTCTGGTGAGCTCTGCACGTCTTATTCATGGTAATTACGTTCACATCTTTGATCTCAGATGAGATCTCTTGTGCATATTTTGTTCTATTTACGTCTTTGATCTTGTTACTTGTTTTTGCCCCCTTTTTTTCCAGTCGCCTGTCTTTCCATTTGAAAGATATTCATCCTACCTCACTTTAAAGACAAAAGAGGAAAGAGTGCCGTATGTATCCTAAGTAACCTTGCATTATATACGGGATTACCGAGCAATTTTGTGAGCAGAGCACATCAGGGTTTTGTCTCACAGTTTAAATGAGCAGTATTTCATCATGCTGCTGACACCAAGAGTGTATCTAGACAGCTGAAAACAAGATGTGGTACAGAGAAGAGTATATTAAAAAAAAAAGAAAAAGCTCAGTTATTGTGATGACCACAGTGACGGCAGATTACCCTGGCAGAGAAGAGCCACACGAGACCCATGAGTGTGCAGGACCAAATCTGCTCTCCATGGCAACAGGCAAGTGACAGGGGACAGCGTGGCAGGAGCCCCACACGGAGCAGGGACACGCTGTCCCACAGTCCCCACTGCCCTGGCCAGGCTCTGAAGCTCTGTCAATGCTGGAAGCTTCATCTCCAAAGCACCTTTGCAGCAGACTTGCCTCACAACAGGCATTTACAAATAAGTCAAAGGAAGCAATAAATACTTGTATCTGTTCAGGTGCTTGTGCTGATAATACTAAAACAGTGAAAGCATAGCTGTCCTGCTAGCATCCTGCACAGTGGTGGCTCTGGTGCTGAGCAAGGAGCTCCTCGGTGAGTACACAAGCATGTGACAGCTCTAGCACCTAAAGTCAACAGCATCTGGGCTTATTGTTGAGAGTAAAAATTCAATACTGTTTCATGGAAGCTGGTTCTTCACTAGTTATAAAAGCAGAACAGAGGAGTAACATTTCCAGGGCTCAGAATTACCATAGTAAGGTGACCTGAATTTACTGCAGCATTTAATGGGGATGAAGCTGAAAGAGTAGCTGGATCTCCAGTTATGAAAGAAAACGCATAGATAGGTCAGAGCTACTTAAAACAACTGTCTCAAACCCCAAATTCAGCCAAAACTTAAAACCACTTCTTTACTGTGAAACTGTTGCATTTATCATTTCCCTCCACTGTGCTGGCTTGGCTGAAACAGTAGAAAGCTGACAGCAGATCTATGTTGTGACACAGCCATGGAAGAATCCTCTGCTCTCCTTTATCACCTCACAGACAACATTTCATATCAGTAATGAATACAGAGTCATCACAGAAGGCTACCGAGCTGGTTAAGGGTGAATGACAGTTTCTATCTGAGAATTTATATAGATTAATCGACACTTTCATGCTAGAATTTCTCAAGCTATGGGAAGCATGTAGATTAGGGGCAGAAGACTTCATCAGGCAAGCTGATTCTAAATACCTAAATTTGTCTGCCAGATCTCAGTGGAATTCTCAAGCAGCCAGTATGTTCATACTACGTTGTAGCACTGAGAAGCTTGTAAATCCCTGTTTGTCTTCCTATGAAACACATGGAAGTTATGCTAAAGCCACCATACTATGGTAACATAGAGCTACCAGTGCCAGAGTCACTGCCTGCAATGTGTTTGTAACTAATTCCTCTGAGATCTCAATTACCTCTCCACTCATCCTCTTGTGAAAGTGGAGTTATTATCTCAGCAGGGAATATTAGTGTCACATTGCTAAGTTTGCACGGGCTCCTCTCCACATGACTAATCCTTCACCCATGGATATAAAGGTGCAGGGATTGGTTGCTAAAAGCTGTGTGAAAATAGCAGACAGAAACTGTAACTCCCAGGTCATCCCCAATCCAATGGATTAAGTGTCACAGAAAGTATGAGCAAAATATGTTCTTCAATTTTTTTAATTATGTGTAAACAAGAATTCATTAAACAATTAAGATGGTGAATAAACTTTTCATTAGGATGGAGCTAAGAGGACAAAATATTATTAGGATATTACTATTTTGAAAAAGAGAAGACAGAACCTGCAAATTATTTAGTCTCTATTTGCCTTAATTCCAGCAAGACAGAGCAAATGTTTCTATGGAATCTCCTCAGAAGCTATGCTCATATTTTTTCCTGCCTTCCAAAAACATAGCAGAAATCTCACTTCCTTATTGCGGATGAGCATTTCCCCAAACTACTCTCATTTTAAAGCAGAACCAGTGAATACTTTGCAACCAAAACGTCTCTTCTGGCAGGATCCCTCCCCCTGCAATTGAAGTGCCTTCTCAGCCTGAGCCACAAATTGTGCAGCAATTATGTCCCTTGCTGTCTTTGATGATGTGCAGACATCTCAGCCTAGTGCAACAAACACAATACTCCATGGGAAAGTCCTTTCTGTGTAAATTTAAGGTAAATGGAAAGAAACCTTCATGTGTGTAATCCCATTTTTAAAATAATTCTATGGTATGGGAGCCTGGAAATTCCCGTTTGAGCTGAAATTAAAAAGAAAACAGAACCAAGACATTTTAAATCCTCCCATATGTGCTCTTCCATGATCCCAGCAATATGGGTTACACTACGGCATCCCGGAAACTTTCATTTTCTCATCTGCTGCTTAGTCGGACTGGTTTCCCTAAACCCAAACATCTTGTGCCATTTTAATCACTGAATTGTTTAAAATAAATAAGACAAATCAAGAGTTCTCCACTGAGACCCCTGCCCCAAAGCAGGATGCCATTCCCAACAGGTGTTTGCTAGCCTTTCCTCAGGAAGCTCTGCATTGCCCCAGTGAAGTGCTGTCCTAGCACCGCTGCCGGTGCCACTGCCCTCAGTCCTGGCGCCTGCTCACCCTGAGTGACTCCTGCTCTCCACCCAGCCTCTGTCCCACATCTCCTCTCCTGAGCAGCTGGGCCAAAACTTCCCCCAGTTCCACACAAGCTTCCCTCCCCTTTCTGCAGACCCTGCTGCTCTACTGGGCTTTGCTGGCAACCAGAGGCACCGCAGGCAGTAGCCCAGTTTGGGGGTGCGGCTGCACAGAGGGTCCCTGACCCCCCAGGCTGAGCAGGGCAGGGGCCCCTCCTTAGCCTGAGGTGCTGAGCCTAAAACCTTCTTTAACCTGCCTTTGGCAGCTCCAGCAGCCCTGGCTGGAGGGACAAGGCGATCAGGCCATCAGACTGCAGCGAGAACACCTCCTGCAGTCTGCAGCACCCAGGCGAGACCATGACGCAGAGTGCAGCTGCCAGGCCAGGCCAGACCACGCCAGACCAGGCCAGGCCAGACCAGGCCAGGCCAGACCAGGCCAGGCCAGGCCAGACCAGGCCAGGCCAGGCCAGGCCAGGCCAGGCCACGCCAGGCCACGCCAGGCCACGCCAGGCCAGGCCAGACCAGGCCAGGCCGCTGGAATCCCCAGCGCCAGGCAGGGAACGGCCGGTGCCTTGCGGGGGGACAGAGGTCCGAGTGTGGCAGCAGAGGGAAGCGGGACCAGCAGTGTGGAAAACTGCTGGGAAGTCTCTTGACTTCGTGGCATTTCTGCTGTCTGGGGAGATTGCATAAAAAATATAATTTTTATTTTTATTGTTATCTTTTTGATATGTGAAGGACAACGTGCTATTCCAGTTGAAAGTATTTTAACTTTTAACCCTTTTTTGCCTGTGTTCAAGGAATATATAAATACACTTATATTAAAATATATATTACCCCTTATTATAGATGAAGCAATATTTCATACTCATATATATTCTATATTTGCCTATAAAACAAAAGCTAAGACACTGCCATAACTACCAAATGTTTCAACATATTTTCAGAATTTTGCCATTATAGAATATTACCAAGAAACTGAGCTCTCATTCAGACGGGAGATAAAATTCAAGTCAAGCAGCTATACTTTTTTCCCTTCCCAGGAAGAGTTGTGGTCATTTCAGACAAGATCAAAAAGTTCAGTCCTCCCAACACCAAATTTTATGATATTTCTTTTTCTCTTTTGCAGAGATATTCAGTCAAAACATTTTGGCTGCAAGGAAAGGGGTTAACAACAGTTAATACCTTTCAACTGCAAAGATTTCCATCATGATCATTTCTTGACTATGTGAATTTCATGTCTTAGAAAAGTATCTTAATTTCAGATTGAATACAATGGTTCAGTACTATAATTACAACCCCCCCTCCTTTTCCTTCTCTTATGGAAATAAAATTCATAATTCTTCCTGTCATTTTTACATATTATACTCATGTCACCAGGAGTTTTAAAGTTTCTTTTTTTAAGGTAGCTACTCGTGGTATAATAAAGGAGAGAAAATTAATTTCCTGCAGTTTGAATCAAAGTGCCCCAGTGTCTCAAGATGCGATGTTATAGTAAAACTGTAAAGTTAATGGAATATTAAAATCTGTCAGTTGAGCTTCACTGGGAAAAATAGTTCATCATCTGAAGACTGAGACCATGATAGCAAAAGGGGCTATGTATTTCACCAATTAACTGCTCAAAATTAAAATGAGAGAGGACCTGTCCTTTCTGTTTATAGAAACAAGCACTGTGTTGCAACAATTAAAAGCTCCTTCTCATTTTCAGGTAAATAATAATTACTAATTCTTTTTAAACATCATATGACAATAACAATGCTCCAAACACAAACAGATTTTCCATGCCTTTGCTGGAGTGATTAAAATGTTGAAGGCATCCCAGCAAGTCCCTGAGCTCCTTGACAGCTGTCATTGCTATTGAACACAACTATAACAGCCAGAGAGAGCTTTATTGGTAAACTGTTCTGCTTTGCCACAAAGGCAATCTCACAGGCATCTGCTGCCATATTTCGTGGCTTTTTTCCTTCCCTCTCAGATGGAGCCTGTGATTCAGTGCCATGTGCAATTTCTCCCTCTTTATCAATACCATTTGGTGAGGCTTGTGCCACCAGAGCTCAGGAGGTTTTATTTCCAGGAAAATGAGCAAGGAAAATACATTTTTGCTGAGTATAATGGCCTCTTTCTGCGCTAGTCATGTGCAACAATGGAGCTGAGGGCTTTTCAATACGGAGTGGTGTGACTTCAGTGTTTAAATATAAATGCACAGAGTTTTTATGAGAAGTTCTGTACCCTTCCAATTTACATCTTTTTTTTTATGGGAGGCAGAGGAGAGAGCTTCACCACAATGAGCTGCAGGCTCAATAAAGACAGGTCAGACTGCCCCACGTCTGGCTGAGCGCTGCGCGCAGCCGCAGCCCCAGCACTGCCACAGCCCCCTGCCAAAGGTAGCTCCTCTTCCTCGGCTCCCTAGGCTATCCTGCCCCTCACATCCCTGCACCCTAAGCTTTTGTCCTTACAAAGTCCCTCGGGCAGTGGAAAGCACATTTACTCTACTTTCTGTATTTTACAGACAGCAAATTGAGGCACAGTGAAATAAGGTTACCTGCTCAAGGTCACCCAGGCAGCCCGTGACACTGCTGAGAGCTAAACCTCAGCTTCCCAAATCCCTTGTTTAACTGGGGGGGCTGTTCCTGGCCTCTCTGATGGCCTCTTCCAGTGTGTCACCTGCACCCTGGGCAGACCAAGCATCACAAGCCCCCAGTTGTAGGTAACACTGTCCTTCACCCTGTGCCCAGCTCAGCCATCCTCTGCAGATCCCCACATCCCCCAAGTCCCTCACCAGCACACCCCAGTAAGAAGCAGCAGCACCTCTCTAGGCTCTTCCAGCACCTACCTCAGTTACATTTAACACCTCTTCCTTCCTCCCTTCCCCACACCTCTGCATTTGGACAGCCATGTAGCTGCAGGAATGTAGCTGCAGAAGGTGGCTTCAGGTATCAGGAGGGGCACAGTGTCCCAGGGAGCAGAGGGAGGGAGGCTGGGACAAGAGCTGGGATTAAGCTGCACAGAACATACCAGCCAGGAAAGAAGTGATGGAGCCAAGATGTGTCAAAAACTTTTGGTTGTTTGTGCTGTGTGCTCCTGGAATGATAACCAGCTTGGTAGGGTACAGGTTTCATCTGCTAACTGCTGAAATACTTTTTGGCTTCCCCCCTTAGCGGAAAATGGTAAATCAGGAAAGAATTATGTCAATCACAAAGACAAGGACTACTGCAATATCTAAAATATGTATCTATATCTCTGTGTGCTGAAAGCAGTTAAAATCAACCTGTACTTATACAGTTCTAATAAACCAAAAAGAAATATTAAGAACAGCATGATTTGAACAGGCATAAAAGGATTTTTTATTCTCTCAGTCCAGACAGTGCAATTCTTCAAATCTCTTTGCATAAAGCAGTAAGCAATTCTCTTTTCTGAAGGAATCACTGCCTGAACAACACTTTTAAGTTAGAGAATTATGACTTCTTTCCTATGTTCTGCACCTTTAAATCTGCCAGACTACTACTATCCATTTTAGACTATTGTGTTCATTCATGTGTGCAGACACATACATTGTGTCATGGAGACTGCAGGATATTCTTTCCTGATTGGTGTTTTTAAGTAGAAAAGTTATTCAGACCACAATGATCTATTTACTGTTCATGGAAATATATAAAGCTTTATCCAGCTCTGAAATGCATCTGTGCTTGAGGTGCAGTGTGAGAGCTGCTCAGCAGCACAATGGAACACCAGAACTAGAGCTGGTTAGAAAATAGATTGTATGTCCTGTAAAACAGTCCAAGATTTCTTCTTCTTTGTTGTTGCTGCTGTTCTGAGTCAGGGCAAAAAGCTGTATTTCTAAATGTTTTCACTTGATCCAATTCTACAGAAGGGAAATTATTATTTGTTTGATATATCAATTCTCTTCACTTTTATGTAAAACTCATATTTGAAATAAAAAGCTATATATATTTTATAGCTATATATTTGCACTTCAGAAATGACAAAAACCTGGTACACTTGGATTCTCACCAAGTTCCCACTCTCCTTTTCTTTGTCCAGTCCCCATTTTGTGAAGGAGGGCCATTTTGTCAAAGTACTGTTTTCTACATAGGATCTGTTTTTTCAAAAAAGAGAAAAAATAGACCAGATTCAGGTAAACAGAAGAGTCTCTGAGCAGTTAAAATTGCAGTTAGAATGCAAGCATCGGGCCTTAGCATTCATTCTTCCCTAATTGCCAAATACAGCCAGTAACTTCTTACAATCTGCAAGAGGTTGTAAGAGGTATCTAAATGTTTTTACATGCTCCCAAGAGATCCCCTAACCCCTTCTCTGTTCATTTCACTGTTATAAAGGCTCATCTTAAATTTTGGACTATCTCAAAATGCTCCAGGAAATTCAACACTGTCCCAAAGAACCAGCCCCACAAAGGGTTAAAAAACCAGTGAACAGAAGTACTGTTGCATTAAAATAAATGGCTAGCAAGTGGTCTAAATAAAGCATTGCTATCTGATGCCTGAAAACAGATTTGACTGAAAAGGTATGCTTTCAGACTAAGAAAGCAGAAAAAACTAATTAGACAAGAAGCAACCGTGAACAAACATGTTAGCAGAATCAATAACTGGAACTGATCAGCTATTTCTTTAATTGTGCCAGCTGGGCTCTAGCGATGTGCTTAGAGGAGCATAATTACCCGTTTCGGTTGTACAGCAGAGTTCTTTTTCTTTTCCTATCCTTTTATTCACCCTCCTTTCTTTCTTTTTACGTTAGGAGCTGGTCATATGCCATTAGAGAAAGAAAAACGGGTTGAGAAATTAGCGGAAAATGGGCCATCCTCATACATAAGACAATATTATATGATTAATTAGAAGTAGCCCTAAACAGTTATACCAAATGTAACCTAATAAGAAAGTGAGTCATCAAGGAAACATAACTCATTTCTTAATGTGAAAGGATATTGTGTATGCTGTGTGCAAAGCAGCGCTGCAAAATAAAATAAAATGAAATAGGGGCCGTTCTCTCTCCTGTTTGGACATGCGTACCAGGGATTGTTCTAATTTGTAAGGCTGTGACTGACCCAGGCTCAGAGTTCTGCTGCTAAAGCACTGAAGTCCACGCTGTACAGCTGCCTGCTACTGTTAGAAAGAAACCAGGACAGATATAAAATAAAGCACAGAAAAGAGAGGGAAAGCATAGAGGAAAGAGAGAAGGGGCTCTCTGATTAATTAACAAGCCAAAACACCAACCCACCCTTCCTTGACTGATGTTTACTCATCTTTAATGGACAGCAAAACAAAGGATTTAATAACTACAAGGCTCTTATGGGTAGCTCCACAGAAAATCCATAGCAGCACAGAGCAAGCTTGGGTTTTGATCTATAGCAATGGCTAAATGGGTCTCCATTAAAGTGATGGCTACCCCAAAAAGTGAAAATTAAAAAGTGAAATATACATTTAATCAGCAACGGGCTAATATAGCAAAGGCGTCAGCCTATCCCAACCAGGGGCCTGATCCAAAACACACTGACGTGAGTAGAAAAAAGATTCATGTCCCACAAAAGCTTGAGCTCAGAAACTTGTCCAAAGCTGATCTAAACCCTTTATACAGCTGAAAGCCTCAGAAAACCACAACTGGTCCTATTTTCTGGTTTCATGCAGGTCAGCTTCCTGTTCCAGGAGCAGTCCTAATTGGTGGCATGACCAGAGGAGCCCAGCGCTGTGCTGGGAGGATGGGGACGCTCAGCTGTCCCCTCCTCCTGACAGGGCTCTGGGGCACCAGCCACCTCTGCCCACAGCGTGGCCTCTGAACACTGACCACGTCTGCTTTCTGCAGCTCTCCTGAAGCTGCAAACTGCCCACCGAAGGGGAAAAGCCCCTGCAGTGAGCAAGGAAGACCAAGGGCAGTAGAAGCAGGAAAGAACTGAGATACTTTGGGATTGAGATGCAAAAATAGGTACCAGTAGCAGCCAGCAGCTCTCACACACAACCTGAGGCTCAGGATTAAGTTCCCAGGAAAACCATGGAGGGATGCTGCTCACAAGGGTCCCTACAGCTATAGATCATCCCCAAAACCCAGCAGAATGCATTCAACAGCAGCAGCCCAGGCTGGCTTGTATATACCAGGGAGGCTTGGGCAGGCAGGTATTTAATCTGAGACAAGTATTTCTATGCTTATCATTTTCCTAGCTGAAGTCATTTAGCTTTATTGTGTGGCACATGTCTCTTGATATGGAAAAGAAAGTTTAGTGAGGCAATATTCAAAGGGGTCTGCATTTGTGTGGGCAGTTACGTCTGGCAGATGTCAGTTCTTTACAGAGAGGAGTAGCCAGATTCAGAGGTAATTAGGAAATTATAAAACAAAATGGTATTCTGTAACTATAAAAGATTCTTCAATCAGGATCAATCATACTGACAAGGAAAATAATTTAAGATTACTTGCAGAGAGAATAAAAATGTATTACATGGGGTTAAGTTGCAACAATGTTCATGTTATCTTTTAATATAGGCACTAAGCATTATATAATACACACCGAATATTGTAACAGAAGATCTCCGTGTCATCATTCAGCCTTTCAGAAAGTATCTAAGTTCCTGATCATTTAAATCCTTGCTGATTATTCATCACTACCACATTTTCAGAAAGGAGATGCTCAATTAGCTACTTACTATGGATGATATTCACTATGCTGCCGAGTGCAGTTACAGAACAAGCCTCACAGAAGCAGTGGATGATAAAGCTTTCTGTGCTCATCCTAGGTATGATGAGCTCCATTTCAGCACAAACAGCCTGGCACAAAGGGTGGTCACGGGGCCAGGCTGAGGAAGAATGGAAGTTACAATTATCAGCCCTGATACAGCTGATACCAGCTACAGGTAACAGCTGATAGAACAGCTATCAGCCCTGATACAGGTGATACACAGCACTCTTCCAAAGGCTTCATCTTCAAACAGCCTGATCAGAACAAAACAAACTGAGAAGGGAGAAATTTGCCCCAAATTAAATTAAGGCATTGATTAGACTTCACTGGAACCCATTTCTTGCACTGACAACAGACAGGGTTTGGGCTGTCCATCACTGGGCCCAGTTAAGGTTCATTTCCACAAATATTATAAGAGATGCAAAGGCAGCAGAGCTCTGCCCAGGACTGCCCTAGCTCCAAGCAGAACCCATGCTTCCACTGCTAGCCCATGCCTGTGCCTTGGTGTCCCAGGTAAGGGAGGGCTTTGATGAGCTCCGAGCAGCCTGGAGGAGGAGGCTTGGGAAAGAGTGAGATGAAAGATTTCTGCCTCCTTCCTGTCAGCAGCACAGGTGGCCTTCACAGACAGGGAGGAGATGTTTGGAAGGCTCAGGCAGAAGAGGAGTCCTTGGGAAGGGAGGGCTGGAGGGAAACTGCTCCCTGCATCCAGAGCTCAGGAGAGTGGGCTGGCTGTGCCACCACACTGCTGCTGAAAAGCAAATCTGAAGGCAACTGCTTTTCCCCTTATCTTTGAACAAGTCAAAAATTCCTTTTTGCCTTCATATTACTGCTGTTGTCCTCAGAGGCTCTAGCTGGAATCAGGTCCCCCCATGCCAGGCACTGCTCAACCTTAAGGTTACAGACCCCCTCTGCCAGGGTTTGCAGCCTAACGAGACCAGACAGAGGAAATTAACATTAGTCCTACTTTCCAAGTAGGAAGCTGTTGCATAGAGGATTTCAATAGGAGGAGCTGGGAAATGTTTCTAAAGTATGGCTTTCAAGCTTTCTGGGTCTCAGAAGCAGAATAAAACTCTACCTTGTCCCCCCATAAAAATACAGCCTGACTTTGGAGTGACTTCAGAGCCTGAGATACAAAGTGAGCATTTGGCCTCATCCAGAGCATGAAACCCAGTCCCAGTCACAGTCTGCTCTAACAACCAACAGGCTTTTACATCTCTAAATGCCAAGGTGACCATTTACTGTGAAAGGGAAAATGTTTTAAAAACCAAAACAGCTCTGAGAACTGTTAAGCGGAGCTGTCATTGGTAAATTATTCCTTTCTGCTGTTATATTTTTTTCCCCTGCTCTAGTATGATGGGAGAGCTAAGTGCAGCAGTCAGTACGGAGTAGTCAGGCTAATGATTGTCTAATAGCTAAATTAGAAGAGTGACTTTTAATCATGCAATTGATGCCAGTAGTCTAGCACTGAAATCCAGCCATGAAAACTCTTTGATTACACTTCACTTTTTTAAAGACCTAATTAACTTTTATAAGACTTCTTGATTTTTAAAATATCTTGAGCAAACAGTATAACATGAAAGCTCTATAGAAAGCAGCAATTGTTTCACTTACATATTACTTGCATGGTTTACAAAGATGGTGGACCTTCACACAAAACTGTGAAAATTATGGAGCCCAGAATCATATATAATGTTACAAATCTCTTGATATTTGTATTAATTTTCTATAAACCTAACCTCCCTAATAAATGCACTTAAATGGTCTTGCAGAAATACAATCCATTAAGCACTATGTAATCTACTCCTGGACTGTCTTATAATGAACCTTAAGTGAATTTGCTCAGTTGAAGCTCAGAAAAAAGGTAAAGGGAAAATGGAAAAAAATAGTATAATATAGCCAACATAAAACATGGACAAAAAGACAAATGAGCCTGTGCAATCTCCCTTCTGTGCACTAATATATTAGATTCGTTGCGTACTGGTTCTATCATTCATGATAGAGTTTCTATTAAATTAGGGTGATTTCAATTCCTTTATTACAAATCTGTAATTCTTCTAATGAAATAGGAATACAGAGATCCTAATTTTAAAAAACAAAATCTCACAATCTACTTTGCTGAAATTATTGACAGTGGAACAGGGGAACTGTCTGGCTTTAAATAAGTTTATAGTTCTTGTTGCCACAAAGAAAAGAAAAAACAAAAAACAAAAACCCCAAACACCTCAAAACTCAAAACAAACAAACAAACACCAAAATTTAAATATCCCACCAGGAAATTACTTGCAGTCTGGATGATCTTCCAGACTTTCTGCCAGAAAAGCATCTCAGAAACCAGGAGGAATTTGCCATAGTAAAAAAGAAACAAGCTATAAAACCTACATCTAATGCTCACTGAAATCAGTGGCAGTCTTTTGGATGAATAGAGAAAAAAATGAGTGCAATAAGTGCAGCTAGAGACCACTCTTGTTACTTAGAAAAATATTTCTGTTGGCTTCAAGCAAATCAACTGCATGGCTACAGCAAGAGGGACTTAGCCCATCACTACTGGAGAGGAAGGGAAACCACAGCTACTCAAAAAATTCCTTCAAGGGAAGGGACAGAGAAGAGATTTAACATGCCTTTGCCCTCCCTACACACTGAACTTCCTGAAGTTTTGACACTCTCTTCAATCATGTCCAGCATGCTTTCCATCATGGGGAGACTGCAATGCACCCCACTCATTTTAAAATAAATTTGGATCACTCTCCATCTGCCTAGATAATGAAAACAAGATCCTCAGGTACTACAGCATTTCAGAAATCAGATAATGAACTGAAATCATATGTTTCATGGATTAGTCTCTCTCTGAATCAATTTGTGTTGGGTATTTTGTTGGAAAACTGACCCAGATTCCATACATTTTTTTAATTACTGTAAAATCACTTCATCCAATTCTCCCATTATAGATGACATATTTCTTTGTTGCTCAATATTAAATCATAAAGGAAAGAAGAAATTAATGGTGAGGTGTAGGAGTTTGCATTTCACGTCCCTGAACTGACTGCAGAATTTTATGTGTGATTATTCTGATGGGTCACTGAATTACCTTCAGATTACTAGGTCTCCAATTCAAAAGAGTTTCTTCTATTATTATTACTTTAAAATTCAGTCTCCTGTTTTTTTAACAAAGGTGCAAGTCAAAATAGAGTTTTATAATATGTTATAATATGTTTTCCCTGGCCCCCTGCCTGCAGTTGTTTGGATAGCTGGCAGAGCGTGGTATCTGACAGTACAGAAACAGTGTGGATAGTTTGCCATTCCTATGGGGATCTATCTTTGGCAATAAATTTGGAGTGGATGTCTGTTAGCAGAGTGTGTCAAAACTGTGCCAAAAGCACTTTTGGACATATAATAATAATAAATGAGTGTTGCACTGCATTAGTAGGGGAATTCTAATACAAGTTGTCCATCACTTTGCAGTAAGTTCTTTACCATGTTAGCGAATTTATGTCTCATTATAAGTTAACCATTTCAAGCACTTCATCCCTTAGGCTCAGTAAAGTAAACATACATAAGTCTAGGTAACTTCCATGCCAACAGAACAATGCCCACATCTCTGCACATTCCCTTAGCACACAACTCAAACAAACACAAATCTCAAGGCCAAATCCATGGCTGGAGCTGGAGAGCACATTAGAGCACAACCCACAGAGCTGGGCAGGCTCTGAGCTGCCTGTGAGCCCGGGGTTCTACAGAACTCCTCCTGTGGGGTAAATGCTCCCTCCACATTCCACCATTCTGACTCTGGAACAGCCAATCTAAAAGGGCTTATCTTTATATAGCTTTCCACTCTGATGCAGAAATGTAGACCATAAATCTCAGCAGGAAAAATATGACTTAATTGCTATGAGAACCCTGCCAATCCTTCATGGTATAGCAGCCAGTGTTTAGAAAATAGGTACCTGTTCAAAGCAAACAAACACATAAGAAATGTTCGGTGTTTGTTGTAAAACCTCATAAATATAAGAATAGGTAAACACTCAAAAGGATTTTGGCATATCCAAATTCTGAAAGCATTTGTGAGAACAGGTGATAGGAATCTGAAGATGCTGATGTTTGGCACACATGATGACACCAACAAAAGATCACTACACACAAGCAGCAGCCCAAACAATTGTTACACTCACAGAAAATTTACACCACAATCTGCAGGTGGAAGATTCAGAAAAGACTTCATTTGGAAAATGGAGGTCACCAAAATCCAAACTTGCAAAGGAAAACACACATTAGCTTTAGTTTATTTTTTTAAGCATACTTACACAATTTGCTCTTTTGGACGGCAGGACAGTTATGCACAGGCTCAGTAACATTCCTGAATAAAGCAATATGTGGCTGGAAGTCCATGATTCAGCTTTCACCCCATAGTTTTCCTATTATATGGTCATGATATGACACGAGAAATGTTTTAAAATATTATGCTTAAAATGCTGGCCAAAAGAATCAAAGACTCATCCAACTTTAAGGAACATCATGAATTCATCCTTTCAAAGCCAACAGAAGTCACAGGTGAGCCTACTTGCCAAAAAGCCTGTTTTTAAATCTGCTTAAATATGGATTGTAAAATGCTCATGTTTGAGCAGTGACTTGCATACAGTGACTCCCCAGGGATGGCCTGAGGGGTGCATGCAGGGAAGCAAATTGGCTGAATCAGGAACATAGCACATCCTGCCTTTGCCAAGAGGTGTCTTCCAGAGATATCACAGAGCCAGGAGCAGCATGGGAGGGTGGGTTCAAGATGATATAATTGGCAATGCACCTTGCACAGCAACATGGCCTATGGACAGCAAGGTTAGCTGGAATCTCAGCTGTGCTGTGTACAGAGAAGCACTTTTCCCAACCCAAAACACTAAGGAGAGAATTCCTTTCTACTCTCAAAAAACTCTCTACATGTCTTCTCAGGAAGACTCACTACCAAGAGATCCACATGGTGTTTGAGACAGGCTGGAACTCCCCTCCACCCAGGCAAGAGCAGAAACCTTCTGAGAGAGAGACTGCAGAGTGCAGCTCTGAATGGAGCAGCAGGCAGGCAGGGAGCCAGGGTGCAGCCATGATTGATGTGCACTCTGTGTGCTTTGTGCCTCGCTCTGTGATATTTCTAAGGGAAATTCTTCGGAGCAGTGGCTGGCACATCAGTGGTGCAGCTTCCCTCACCAGCAGCGAGAGCTGCACAGCTCAGCTCTCTCAGCCCTGCTGGGAGGCACCGAGCACAGGGACCCCCAGACCTCTGTCAAGATGTGGGCTTTGGGCTGGCAAATGATATTTTCAGGAATAACAGCTCAGCACCACATAGTTTTTATTGGTGTAGGTGCTTTTCTTCCTTAATTTATTGTGCCAAGGAGGTGATGGTGAGGGTTGTACTGTGGCAAATGGCACCAACGTCAAGGCAGGGCTGGGACCTCCCTCCACAGCTCAGGCAGCAAAGGGTCACTCACAGTGAGTCCAAGGGGACTGACAAGGAGCACAAGGAAACTACACCTGCCATTAGCAGGCATCCAGTAGCAACCAGCAGCAGGAACCCACCTGTTAAAACACCACTGCCACTGGGTGATGAAAATGGCCACAATTTTCACATAGCCCTGATTTTACTCCAGCATGAGGCACCTTTTAGGTCTGTTTTGGGGCAGCACAGTTGTATGCTGCCTCCTAGTACAGAAAAACGGGGGAAAATTAAGTTTAACTCTACAGTGGTAATTTTTAAGGTGTTTTTTTAAGGCTATAAAACACCCTTCCTCGTGTGGTAGGCATAAATGTACTTCAGCACTTAAGATGTTGGTTCAGCCAACTGAGATGGAGTAGTTTTATTTCTATAAATGGTATTTTTCAGTGGTCCCAGATGAATATTTGTATTCTTCATAATGGCTGAGGAAGGAAAAGTCAAAATGTTGTACTGTGAGTGCACTCTCATTACCTTTTCTTTATAAATACTGTTATTTTAATTGAGACTCAACTTCCTGCAGAAAAAGCTGCACATTTCTAAAATATACTTTTCATAGCGCTGAAGAACAAACAGCAGACATCTGAGTGAAAGTCACATTGTTTCCACTTTCTCATCTGAACAAATATACTGGTTTACTATGCGTTGAGGAAAGCTATGAAGGATGGTGTGCTGTGGCTCAGATGTTCCCAAGGATTATTCTAGACATCTGTTATAAATCTCTTGGTGATGCTGAAGGACTTGTCCAGAGCACTCCACCTCAGTTCCAAGGTTATCAGTATTTTTCTATGGTCACCATGTGACCAATTTCGTTCTGCTGTATTCTGTCACTGATTTAAAGGGTCTCTGGTCATACAAGCATCCACACCAAGAGCTGGTTCTGGGGCAACCTGTACCTTGTGACAGGAATAGAGGGATGCCAAAATAAGATTCCCTCAGCAAATACTGTACAAGCTGCTTCAGAACAGCACAGTTTGGATGAAGCACCTGACTCTACCCCAGGGCTCTTGCTGGTGGGGGTCTGAGCTCTGAGCTCTCCTGACCCCTCTGTCTGTACTGAGGGAAATCGACAGCAGAAACCCAGCTCAGGCTCCACATTTTCTCTCTCCAAAACAGTTGGGGTAAAATGAGTCTTCAAAAATGAAAATATGCCAAATCAACCAAACATTTTATGGAGGAAAAGAAGGTTGGAGGGTTCTCTGCAGCTCCTTCAGGGCTGATGAAGCACAAGCCCTCCTGCTGCTACCAATGCTCCATCTCCCACCGAGATCAGAGCCCAGCAACTGCTTGCTTCGGGTGCAAAGCCGTCCCTGAACAGGACAGCTGGAGATCTAAACACCTAAATGGCAAGTGTCTGTAATAAATATGGATACACAAACATAGGCAGTTTTTCCTTCAAGCCTCTGGTAGTTCATTTTTCTAGTTGTGTGCTGAATTCTGCTCTTGGTCTCTGATTCTCTTCATTACAGCTCTCAGTGTGCACACACACCACTGACAACTGGAAATGGGAAAGCCTAAACCCTGCTTCATAAATTTAAAGCCTGTAAAGGCCACCTAATAGCATTATAAATTTCTTAACATAATTTAATTTGTGTACATGCAACTCTTAAAACTCTGATTTGCCTGACAAATAGCTAATGTGGTTTTATTCTGCTTTTGTTGTGTACACTAGCCCCTATTAGTACATCCTAATAACATATACAAAGCGATTAATTTGTGAAGTAAAAGCTTTTCTTCCTTTCTAAAAGCTGCTTAATGTAAACTGTAAACATCATGAACACCCTCATTCAGACTGATTCTGAGTCCTTAGCTGGGGTTGAGAGGCACAAGATGAAATGCCTGTGAATGCTGATGGATGACTTCAGGCAGGGATTGCTCAAATTTGCACTGGAACCACTCCTAGCACCTTACTGGAGCAAGCTGAAAACCACCAGCAATCCTTCCAGATAGGTTATAATGCCTTTAAAGAAGAGAGTTTTTCTTAGAACAGCACCTGGTGTTGACAGGAATATTAGAAATCACCTCTCTCCAAAGCCACTATTCTTTGCATTATTTAAGCATTCAGAATAACCCTTAAACAATTCTTGCTATTGTTCATTACGAGTCACAGCATCTACTGTCACAATGCCTCTAATCATGGTCAAACTCGCTGTATTTTAAGGAATATTCAATGGAACAAATATTGTGAACATAAGTGGATTTTTTTATGTGTAATCAGAGCTGTGTGTTCCAGAGATACTTACTAAGCTTGACCCCTTCAGCTACAGATCAGCAAGGTACATAACAACACCTATAACTTCAAGCATATGTGTTTCACCCCTGATTACAGCTGGACAAGTCATATATCTAAGTTAAGCACATACTTACAGGTTTTATGGAAACAGGAATTTGATACATGAGAATTTGTAGTTGGGGGTTGTTTGCATTTTTTTACTTCTCCTGTTTGGACTGATTTCTCCAGCACTTCTATAATTTTTTGACTAATTATTACCCAATTTATTTTTAATTTAACTTCATACATGCCATATTTCCTCTCAGACAGAACATTTACTTTTTCTCTAATAGATTTCTGTCTTGAAATACTGACCTATTTGCCACTGCAAAGAAGTAAAATATAGGCTCTGGTATAATGTCTACTGAAATCGGTCTGGAACAGGTGCGGGATCTGACACACAGAGAAGCCAGTAAAATGCAAATGGTATTTAGTTATTGAGGCAAATGGCAGCCTTTAAAGCACCACCTGTGTATATTTTG
>WAAG01021563.1:57417-77401 GCA_013390105.1 Tichodroma muraria
AAGCACCACCTGTGTATATTTTGCAACATATCATGAAAGCGGTGAGAACCGTCCTCATTTATTCATGCATTAACTTGTGGCATTTGGCTCAGAACAAAAAGCTGTAGAAAAGGGTAAGTTATGAGATGTCAGGGAAAAATGATATGTCACACTGCAAGATGGGGCACTTTATATTTTACTGTTCACTTCAGTGTTATTGCCAGCCCTGTAACAAGGAAAGAGTTGGCTGCAGGGGAAGGATGGGTCATTTTCCTTACACACCGAGAGCCCAGAGTTACGTTCATCCCAGTACCTTGCCAGCCCCACTTTCCCCTCCACTCCACCAGAAAAACACAAAGCTGCCTTTTCTCCTGCTTATTTCTGCAATCTTTTCCATCTCCTATCTACTCCAAGAAATTTGGCAAGAGAGAAATCCGAGCCCTCCAAGTGGCCACCAAAGGCAAATTGCACCCAAAATATTCTGAAGTTCTGAGAGCCAGCAGATTCCCCTGAGCTGGCAGATCCCCTGCCAGTGTTAACACACAAGGGAAGGGTTAATCTCAGACCCACTGGTGGAATGTCCCAAGCTCATGCTTCCATTAGTGCCACAAATTGCTGGAGAAGAAAACAAATCATGTCCCATGTCAGCACTTTATATAAAGTTGTGTTTTATTTATTTATTATGTATTTTGACTGTTTTAATAGCTACAGAACGCTATTAACATAAAAAATTGCAATGCTGCTTCTCTATTTACTTCAATATATTTACTAGCAAAATCTGACAGCTGACAGCTTGTGAATGTGATGGTAATGTAATCATTACATTTACACTGGATAGAACACAACTTTCTGAAATTGTGTGACAATATTTTCAGACTTAAATGATGGTTTAGGGATAAAGACATAAGTATTTGTTTGTAACTAATCTATCTTGAATATGTTCATTAGTAATATTCCTGAAGGCTTCCAATAAAAGTTACTTGAGATTAATTAGAACAGAAACAGCTAATTTATCTGCCTGAGTGGCTATCACATAAGCCCTGACTTGACATAGCACCTAAATAAAACAAATATAAACCTGCCACAAGGATGTGAACATGCTGTCCCAAAAGGCACAACCACTTAACTTGTGTAATTGTCAGTACAGTCAAGAAAAGCTGTTCTAAGATGTGGTTTTCAACACCGGATTAAACAGCATGTCCAAACAGAGCAAATTAAATTAGGCTCTGTCTAAATTAGACTTCTTCCAATGGCAAGATTACTTTACATCAACAGAAACATTGATCTGCCTTAGCAGCATCTACTAAAGATGACGGCAGAGCCAAGAGGAGTTAGAAAGCCACTCTTAAACCTGATTCAATTTCCCCCATCCTTAAAATAAGACCACATGCACTCTCAGAGTTCAAAGGACACTGACATACCCCATTGTTCCTGTAATACCCCAATGTTTTCATGAAAAAGTTGCCTATTATGGCCTATTCTGTTTGGTTCATCTCTTCTTGACATAAGCCAAATCTCTCTATTACTGCATTTATTTACTGAGCGCTTGAGCAGAACTTTATCCCTTAAAAACATCTCCAGCATCTCAAGGCAATAAACCCTAATGTGAAGAGATCAGTGTCCATTTATACACTTCTCATTAAAGCAGTCTAACGAAAAGAAAAGCCTTCCAAGGTCTCTGCTGCTGACCTTATTTTAGGATATAAAAAGATGACCCAAAAGGCTTAAGTTTGAAGATTTCCCTGCTCCATCTTTTCAGACCTCTTTGTACACCATTACAAGTGGTAGGAGCAGGGGAGGGAGAGGAGAAAGCACTTTCTCCTCCAAGTCTCTTGTAAGGATGTGCTTATGAAAGTTTCATTTGCAGCTACCATTGAATTCCACAGGAATCTGAGGCTGGCAGCCAAGCAGAGGCTCTGAGGTGGATCTTGTATGGAAACCAAGGTCTGACTGGGGGTAGGTGGGACTTTTCTGAAATAATTTTTTTCACTTTGAGAACGTCACAATTTACTTCTCTAAAAATTGCAGCGCATGCTAAAATCCAGGCTGCCAATTATTGATCAGTTCTGATCAATGGCTCTGCAATCAATAATATTGCAGAGGAAACCAAACTGCTAAAATGAGGGCAGAGTAGAGGATGGGAGAGGCTTGGGGAATGCAAACCACCCTGGGGATTTCCCTGTTTTCAGTTGCTGCCAAAATTGTGAGGTGCAAACAGCAGGTAGATGGCTGTGACCTGCCCTGCAGGAAGTGGTTAACAGATCTGCAGCAAATATCCCTAAGCTCTTGAGTGAAATACTTTTTCATTTCCTTTCATTTTTCTAGACAATAATTAAGGAAAAGGGGGCTTGCATGTTTTTATTAAAGCACGGAGTCTACTCTGTTTTGGGGGGAAAAAAACATTATTGCTTCCTTGTCAGAAATAAAGTCATGAGATAGAACCAAAATAGCCATTTTTTCAATCTCCACATTATCAAAATAGGTTGAACATTTTGTTACAAGTCCACATTGTACAGCTGCAGAAACAAATGACAGAAATGGTACCAGCCACAGTAACAGACTGGGACTGAAACATATTTCTGGAATTTGCTATATTCTGGAGGAAATAACAATATGCTAACTAGCAATCTATGAATGTCATGAAACTATTATTTTAATTTTTAAAAGGAGGAGAATGAGGTAAGCATAAAATCCAGGACAATCAGTCATAGCTCTTAATGAAACAGGTAGCTGAGTCCAGACTGGATGACTGAAAAATTCCTTACTGTCCTAATTTTTATTGAGCATTGTTACCTCCTTGGGAGAAAATGCTCCTGAGCCTGCTTGTGTTTTGTATAATTACCCATCACCATTATAAAATGTCACTGAGACGTTAGCTGCTGCACATGGACAGACTGAACCCTGATCTGCCTTTTCCCTCTGTCTGCACTCTCCCCCCTGACAGCTCAGGGTATTTATAGGTGTTTTCTCAAAGAAAGCTGTACCAGACCTGAACTCAGTAAGCAAGATTCAATCAATGGTAGTATATTTTTTCCTGGGTTAATTGATGCTCTACACAAAACAAGTCTTGTTCTGATTTTCTAGAAAGGTGCTGGAGGTGACTGTGTTGCATAAGCTTAAGTCTTATCCGTCAGGATACAAAAACAATATAACTGATAAATGTGTAACAGGAATAATGGGGTTCTTTTGTTGATGAAAGCTTCATCTGTCTTACGTCCATCTTTCATAAAAGGTACAGGTAACTCAAAATCACTGCTCACAGCTAATTAAACAGCCAGCTCACTGCTAGGTATTGTTTAGATGGGGTTAATCCCTATACAACCTCACAACGCTGTTCTTTGCACATCAATCCCTGGGAAAGGTAGATCCCTCCCCAACAGTCACAGGTGAATGTAACAAGGAGATGAGAAAGGAACAAATGTATTGTGTACCAAATATATGTTACATAATAACCACCAGGGACTAGCAGATTTGTGTAAACAGAAAAAAAAACCCCAAACCAAACAAAAAAATAGTTTGCAGTAAATGGTTTGCCTCACTCCTGCTAGCAAAAAATTTTCCTTTTCCATTAAATATGGAGCTTCATTTCACATCTAGACAATTGCCCAGAGAAATCTGGGACAGACAGAAAAGTTAAGAACCACTGGAAAGTTAATCTGAACATTCAAAGATAGCTCAGAAATACTTTCTTCAGTTTTGAAACAGATCTTTCCTAGTAGACATAAAATCGTTCTTCATCCAAAAATAGGTTAAAAATCATCCAGGAGAAGTGCAGATGAACAAAAGGTCAATCTTTCCTCAGTTCTATCACCCCTGTTTTGTATCACAAAGAGGTGGCATAAGGTGTGAAAAGAGAAAAGGCATCAGAAAGCTTTAAGGGAAACGGGGTAGTGCTGAGGGGGCTTTTGCCGAGGGGCAGCCCAGAAAGGAGGGGTCCCATGCAGCCAGAGCTGGGCACGGCCGCACCAGGGATGCTGCAGACCCCAGGCATCACACTCCCCGTGTCCTCTCCTCTGCAGGTTGCCAGTGTCCGAATCAGTTGTGGGAAAACAACGCTGCATCATTCTGAGGCTTATGTACGGGAAAATTTAAACTATTTATTATCGTGCCTGTAAAAAAGTTTTTATTATATTATTAAAAAAACAACGGATTTACTTCTTAACTCAGAAAGGTGACAATGAAGGGAAAAGGAGGATAATGTTACTAATAATTAATTCTTCATGTTCGGGAGTTGATTATGAAAAAATCAGGGGGAGAGGAAGAAGATAAAAATCTAATTACAAAACCATCATCAGAAAGTGAAAACAGTACTGACTTGTAAATAAACCAAGGAAAACAATTCAAACATCCTTCTGTGCTATGGAAGGGATATTTAAAATGAACAAAAATATGTATGGTCTCAAGAAATGGCTGAAACCACATGAATTCTCTGCAGATTTCTTCTAAGAGAAAATACAGTGCTCCCTAACTTAGAGGACAGTATTTGAAAGGATAATTAAAGCAGCTCACAATGAGAAGTCTTGTATAAATACAAAGATATGAGACTGATAAATAATGTGCTCATTGAAATAGTTTTTTATTTGCTGAAGAACCTATACAATCTCCACTCATTTGTCATCTCATTTTGTTTCAAGGATTTACATTTGCAATAATAATTTTACTAAGAAAATTCAGAAAAAACTTCTCCACACAGGGACAATGTATCATATTGCATCTCACAGGCTACAGGAAAGTTATTTTCAGGTACAAAAATATATCCTATGAAACATCTTCCCATCAAGTTATTAGTGTAAGTACATTGGAAAGGGGAAGAAAACGTAAGCTGAAACATGGATCAGAAAAGAACAGAAGCACTGCCTTAACTGTGTTTCTGAACTGGGACCTTAAGTTAACTTTTTGTTGAAGGAATTGCATGTCGTTGTGGGACCTGTGTAAAGCATGCTAAGGTCCATTTTGGTTTTAAGATCATTTTTGCATCTGCAGACTTAAAGACAGTGCCTTACTGGTGATAAATCTCTCAATGGTTAAAACTGGCTCCTATTAGTGTGCGATATCTCTTCCTCCAAAGAAACAGAGGAGGTCCTTGAGGCCATAGTTACCGCTGGCCAGAGCAGGATTTAGCAGAACAGTGCCGGGTCCTGAGAGGCTGTGCAAAGGATCCTGAAGTGAGTCCACTGGTAAGAAAACAAGAGAGAACCGCTTGTTCCCCATTCTGACAGTTGTGGAAAACAGCACAGGAGTCAGAGTTCCCCACATGCAAAGGCAAATTTGGCAAAAGTCCATTAAGGAAGGCAATGGAGGAAATTGCAAAAGGAGAAAGAGAGTGCATAAAAGATGAAGAAATTGGCCCAGAGCTCTTTGACAGAAGAGATACCATTTACTCCAGCCCTGCTGGAAGAAATATTCTCCCATTGGTTTAAAATTAGGCTTCAAGGGTTTGATATTTGTAACACATAACCCCATTAAGATTGCTTAACTCTGACTCACGGGGATCCATCCTCCTGTAATCTCTGCATATTCACATGGGCTTTTTGTCATCTTTCCCAAAAGGGCTGAGTACCAATGCACAGGCAGAGCCCTGCTCCAGCAGAGATACCCCCTGGATTACAACTGGGCTCCTTGAAGGCAGAGCTTTAGCTGCTCACCCAGCCTGTGGGGCTGGGCACTGACCAGACACTGGCACACACTGAGGAATTTCCTGGAGGAATTTTGCTTGACATTATCCTGGGTGACCGTGTCAGCACTGACTGTTCTTCTGGCCACCCAAGTATCTAATGGTGTTTCATCAAGCTGTGGCTACAATCTGAAAATGCACATAAGTTTTCTAAACACAACTGTACTTTAATTCCTTTTAACTCTACAGACAGCATGCAGCTGTTTTGAGCTAATGGATGTTACTTAGTTGTAAGATTGCTTGCAAATATAACAGATCATATAATGGCAAATGAACAAATACATTTTTATCAGCCTCTGAAATGAGCCATTTATCTTCTGGGCTATGTACTGAATCATGACACCAAATGATAAGTTTTATCTCTTTTACTGTCAAACTCAATCTCAGTCAAGCCCCAAATTGCTGGGAACGCAAGTGAAGAGTGAGCTTTACTGCTGACTGACAATGGAAGAAAGGCTGGCTAGCTGGCCTTCCCTAAGTGGCTTTAATCTTTGTGGGGCTTGGCTGAAATGAAAGCTTGTGGCAGTGTCATCCCCCAACACCCAAGCACGATACCCCAGCACAGCTCCACTGGCTGGGCGGGTTATCAGCAAGCAGAGTGCCTGTCTGCCCTCTCCACCCTCACCTCCTTACTTTTCCTAGAAAAACATTAAGCATTCTCTAGTCACCCAATCCCACTCTGGTACTCAGTTAGGGACATAAATTTCCTTTTATTGCCTCTTTTAAACTAATCCAACTTTCCATCATACTGTACAATTAAAACTTAATTTTGTGTTAATCCTTGATAGATGATACCTAATATAAAGGTTGACCCCTTGGAATAGGCTAACCTTTAAGGCTTTGATGAAAACCAAGCACTTAAAACCTGTAAAGCAACAGCTGTAATATCTTCATTTAACTCTTGGATAGCTGGCTCATTTAAAAGCCATTGTATTATAAAACTCAATCATTTCCTTCTGAATTACTTCAGAAATAATATTAAAATTTGATAGTGACAAAGTCATGCTAAAATTACTGTTCACAACAAAAAGAAGAGCAAGATGGTAAACACCCTTGGGGGCAGGGTGCAACTTCTGGTGCTACTCATACAAGGAAATTCTTCAAACATGGAAATTTACATTCTTGTGATTATCAGCTTAAGATCTATCTTAAAATAAATATATTTTAGATCATCTAAGACCACGGACATGGAAGCAAGTGCCTGTGGCAGAAAAGGAGGCAAAAGAAGATTTATGGCAGGCTAATTTCATTTGAAATAACCTGGTTTCAGCCAGCCAAAGAAAACAGAACCCAAAGGAAATTTAGAGGAAATAACCCTTAGGTCAATTTGATATCTGTTACACTATGTGTGAAGAAACATCCTTCACAAAATCTGGACCCTGCAGTCAAAGGAGAACTGATAATCAAAAGTAAACGCGGAGGAGAAATTGTCATCAACAGCCACGGGCAGCCACCGCTGTCACCTAAACCTGCAGGCAGGGCACTCCGGACCATTCCCTGCGCAGGACTGTGGGAATGCGGGAGGTGCCCTGAGGCCACGAAGCTCGGGGAGGTGACTCTGCAGATACAGCTCTTCCCAGGAGCACCCCAGCGCCCCTCCGGACCCGGGGCTGGCTTTGCTTTTCCCCGCTCTCCCTCTGAGGAAAGCCCTTACCAGCCCTCTCCCGGCGGCAGGGATGCTGCCCGGCGGCTCGGACCGCTCAGCTGCGGAGCCCCAGCGGCGCTTTAAGGATAAGTATCCCGCTTTAGGGATAAGTATTAATGCTTTAAGGGACAGTTGAATAAGTATTAATGCTTTAAGGGACAGGATCCCACCTTCGATCAGCACTCTACTCCGCACGCAGTCTCGCTTCTGGACAGATAAGGGCTCCTTAAAGATTCTGCTCAGCACAAGGAGCGTGGAAGAATCCAAGCCATGAATATTTGATTTTAATAAGTCACAATTTAAGGTTGACAGTGTTGCTTTTTGCTTTCCTTCTAGGATTATAGAAACACTTAGAGTCCAAAATATTTCCTGATGACATTTTCTCTGTGTTCCTTTATTTGTAAGATAAAAGTAAATAACATATCTGATCCTTCTGACAACAGCAACAGAAAAGAAACATTCTTCTACTAATTTGTTTGGTTCTATCTGCCAGTAGTTTCTACAGAAACCAATGTCACCTGTGATCTATCTCTGTTATAACCTCTCGTGGCAGTTTGTTTTGTATTTTCTTACAATAACCTTCCTTACAAAATAGATCTGTCATGAATAATAGACGTGCCACCACATTGTGTATCTCTACTTCATAACGTGATTCAGTATCAAGAATGCTGGCTTTTTAAAAAAATCTGTCTCATTTTAAAATGACAGACCGTAGAAAATATTTCCCACCATGATTTTGAGGGCTGCATAAGTCATTGCAAAACTTCTGATTAACTAAATGGACAAGAAATGGGGATGCACATCAATGGAGAAATGGCAGAGTACACACCAAAAAAAAATTATTTCAACAAGACTGTGCAGAAACACAAAGAAATGAGTAACATTAAGCAAAAGAAAGTAAGAACATTCCACAGACTTCTAATGAGAAATGTCCAACAGTTGTGCTCATGGGCTGAGGTTATGCAAAGTAGCTCTGAATATTGATCTCAGTCACACTCCACATAATGTTCAATTTTACCTGCTTTGTAAGTACTGCTTCATAAAGAGGAAGTAGTGTAAGCTGTCCAACTATTCCAGTGGGAAAGAGGGAAAGCATGACCATCTGAATTAAGGCGACGGGTTCTGCATGCTAAAAAATAACTGTGGGTCAAATCCTCCACTCAGCACATGCAGCAGAACATTCTAAAGATCCAGTTGTAATTGCAAGACAAGTCACCTCTGCACTTATCATGAGCCAGTTTCTGAATAAAGGACTTCGAGCTCAAGTACCAAAATTCTATTTCAGGTGATGGCAGAATTTCCATCCTGAAAGCCTGTGGTCAAATAAATATAATGTAATCTTGACAGTAGTGACATTGAGGACAGATGTGGATAGGAAGTGCCTTTACCACAGCCTTGTCTCAGCTGTGGATCTTCTTTTGAGTGAGGCAATTCCAAGCCATATCTGCCTTCTGCAGGGAAATCCCTAACCGTGTGTAAATGTCCTTCTTCTTGGGCCAGGGTAATACTTCTGAATGTATCCCGAATACATATGATTGAGGTAGGAAATGGGAGTGCTTAGCCTTCCCTGCAAAAACAAATTTGAGAGAAAAATAATGGAGTTCACTGCATCAGAGTGACTGGGAAAATCCAGAGAGTATCCCACTCTGCATAATCCACACTAGATCACAGCTGCAGTTCCTTGTCTAGCCTGATTCCCTGATCTCAATTTTTTGTCTTCATGATACTGTACCTTTCTCCACAATGGTCTACAGAGTATCCTTCCAGAAGATGTGTAGCTGAATTTATTCTGGCGGAAGAAGGAACTGACCATGGTTAAACCACTGATGAGTGAGCAGCACCACTCTTCCTTTTCTTCTTCTGATTGATTTTACAGAAGCAGGGAAGGAGAATAGGGGACAGAGAGTCATACTTGGCCATCTGAGAAATCCCTACTTTCAGAAGACATTTGCAAGCTCTGGATAATACATCGCACAGAGTCTCTCTACAGCTGAAGAAAATGACTGAAAATTACTGTCTCTCTCCCATTTTCCTGCTGCCTTGTTTAAACAACCATGCTCAAAATCTTCATTGTTTGACATACTCTGAAGCTGCCCTGTGCTTTCCCCTGCACTGTCAGGAAGCCCAAGGCAGTGCAGCCACTCTGAAGTATTTTCTTAGATCTATTCCTAAGCTGAGAAATGCTACAGCAGTATTTGTGACAATCAATCTGACCACTGCCAACATAAACACTTGGTGCTGCAGGTTCTAGTTAGCACAGATGTGATAGAAAAGGTTCAGAGTAGCAAGGAAGGAGATGAACATTCAGCTTAAAACAAAAAGGTTTTTTCCTACTGTGTCTCTGGCATTTACTTTATAGCATCAACAACCCTACCCCAAATCAAGAACAAGTTTCACTTCTTCTGTCTGATACAGAAGCAGCTGGACTGTGTTTCTTTGATAAGCTCTCACCACCCCTAGACCTCTAACCCTTTCTGCCTATTTCCCTTCTCCTGAAACAAGCAGAGGAAGATGGATTTCCGCAGCCTCCTTGTTCCACCCAGAGCTCACCTCTTGCCTTCTCTCACTGCACAGGCAGCATCACCCATCTAAGCATTTCCACACACAGCTGGAACTTGATTTCACCATCCACTTACCATACCTGCTCTTTCAGACCAGACATAGAAAAATGACCAGCCTCCCTCCAGGACTGTGTTCAGTTCTGGGAACTGCACATGCGAATTATGCAAACCAGTGGGCACATATTTAGGCACAGAAGTTAAAAAAATAAGAAAACATGTAGAGCTTTTGGTCACTGCTATTGTAAAGCCAGCTCCAAAGATACCCATCACAAGTCACAGAATAAACAGCAGTGGAACTTGTTCTGCCTAAAGAAAAATGGAGGAGCAATGATTAATATGTTGTAATGGACCTTTTCATCCTTATCACTTCCAGACTGTGGAATGTTATTTCTGGCACAGAGATTCTTGGTCAAGTATGAAGAGTCATCGATTGGGTAAAGTGCTTGATTTAGCCCATTTTTATTCTATTACAGAGTGAAAGAAAGAGGGTTTAGACAGGAATAAAATCAATAGAAGGGAAAAGTAGAACTTAGCAAAATAACCATAGCTTGAAATGAAAATGATACTTTTGTAATGTTGAATAAGTATTAATTAAAAAAAGGGATAGAAATGTACTTTCAGAAATCAAGTAAGTATGAACAATAATATTTTATTTTTAGAAGCGTTCTTTATCCTTATTCTTCCTCCCTAAAAACTAAACTTTGCATTCTTTGACTCGAGCTGTCATACAAGAGTTCCTCCATGGAAATGACAAAGCAAGAGGCAGCATCTCTGCTGCTCACCCTGTTCCCCTTCTCATTAGGAGACTTGGGAGCCATGAGATCCAGGAGCCTGCAGGTCTGCACTGCTCTCCTCACTTCCCAAACTATGGGACATGGCGCTCTGCAGACGAGCCACAGGGAGGAGATTGTCTTAACCACAGAACTGGTACCAAAGAGAAGTGGGGGATTAGTTTCCCTTTATGGGTGCAAAATCACAGTAAGTCCTCACAGGCTGACACCAGACTTTTGCTAATACATCTGAGATTGAGAATGTTCTCCAAAGGTTATTGTTATTTACGTGAAATAATATTTCACAGTCCAGGCTGAAATTATAAACTCCACATATCTGCATTCATCAGGTACTTTCAGTGCCTTCAGATGTTCAAAATGTACTTTTCAAGGAAATTAAATTAGGCCAGTGGCAGAGGAAGTGCAACATTAGCAGTTACAATGCTTCAGGACACTCTTCACTATCACTTGTTAAAAAAAACTCCCTATGAAACACGTTCTTTCCTAAGTGCCACTAATCTACAGAGTTAACCATCTGAAGTCCTGTGCACAGCACATTACAGGGGTTTCTTGAGGCAGGATTAAATGATTGAGATGATTTGGACTTTTCAGATCACGCAAGGAAGAACATTTCTTTTTGGCATGGACAGATTGGCAAGAATCAAGCTAACTGGATAGTCCTCGCACTGAAATAATGGGGGGAAGATATGATCACACCTGGAGCATCAGAAAGAAGTCTGGCTTTAGAGAAAACAAGAACAGCAGAAGTAACACATCTCAATTACTGAAAACGTCACAGCCTGGCTAAGTTGGTATGGTGCCTCTGGCAGGCAGGGTTCACTGCCTTTGGAAAAACCCTACTTTGCCTATGCAACTTCTCCCAACTAAATCTGGGTAGCAAAACTGCACTGAGACGTCTGCAGGTTTTTCTCCCAGCATTCCCTAATGGAGGCTTTCTCTTCCTTGTCTTCCCCCACCTTTGCACAGCCAAATGAGCCTGTAATGCTCTGGCACAGAACCAGCAAGGCAAACACTCTGCCAAACGTCAAGATCCTCAGCAAGAATAAACACAGGCTTATTCTTCCTTCAGTTCTGTGATCAAAACTTCCACAGGGAGACTGATAAGACAAGCGACTGTTATTGTTAAATACTGCAAGTACACATGGGGTAGATTAATCTCCACTTTACTCCAGGGTAACTGATAGCTTGAGTCAAGTTAGAGAGATAGGGAAATGAGTTTCTTTCTTTGCTTAATATTGCATTAAGTTTCTTGTTCACCAGGACAGGAATGCATCTCATAGGAGAAAAACTACTTATTTGTAACTTAAGGAACGGATGGATATATGACAAGTGGTAAAATCACAGGAAAGGTTGGAGAGCACAAATATCCCATCACTGGAGAGGAAGGTTTCTAGTGAACACAAAGAAAATTGTTCAAAACTGGCACCACTGTGAAGCAGTGGCATATTTGAAGGTCAGAAGGGACTGCTTTCATCCTTCTAGATTGTCCCTTGAAGCACTGAGAACATTCCTTTTTCCTCCCTCCAGCTGTCTTCATTGACTGAATTTCCCCATATGCACAGACCCAAGATTCCCATATGCTCTGTCCCAAGAGCTTTTCTCTGGGTGAAAGAAAGCTCAGAGAAGCCCTGCAGGTTTTCATACCCACAGGAGAGCCCAGTCCCAGCTCTTGGCGTGACAAAGCCTTTGCCCTGGGATGCTATGGCTTTATCCCTTTCTTAAAAGTTTGCTAGCTGTTTTCTGTCATCTTCCTCCTCCTCCCTACACTTTTCCTTCCACGCTTTCCCAGCCCCTGTCCTCCATTTATCCTTTGCTGGAAGCCAGGGAGACTTGACAGGGTGACACTGTGCCCTGCCCAGCACAGGTAAACATCACCAGTCTTCCCCCAGAGCACACAAGAGTCTGTATCACGGGCCCTTTTCATTGTGCACCAAGCCAGGGCCAAGGACAAACTCCTTTGTAAAATGGATTTCCATTTTACCAAGAGAGAGGGGGGTAAGTCAATCACTTATTGAAGTCAATGAGCGGGATCAAACCTCTAATCTGGGTAAACAAAATACAGAAAATGACATTGATTGCAGATTGACTTTAACAACGAATAATTGTGCTTTAATGTGCACATAAATGTGATAAAAATCAAAGCAATATATTCAAAACAAAATAGAAGAAAAATACAAAGAGATATTTTACAACTAGTCTCCATTACCATCTATCCTAATGAGATTAAGTAGTAATTGCTCTGTCAAGAAAAAATACAGTGGTCTCAGTGAATGAGAGATCATGATAGTCTCCTGTTTTATTATAGGCTCAGGTCTAGCTGAAGAGAAGTGAAGGGATTTTTCCAACATTGCATAGCCAATTTTTTATTTTTTTAGTATCAAAGGCCTTTCCCTGGAAATGCAATTCTTAACAATAAATGCATTCCTCTTTAGCCATACCTGTAAGCCCTGCTGAAGTGAGCAGCAGGTTTTTCATTCTTTCACTTTAGTACAAAATTATCTTGGAATCACTACTGCTTTTAAGCAAGCTTTCCTGGTCTGTTTTCTTATTGAGGATGTAAGGCCTGGTTTATCATGGGATTTTAGGTATTGCACTCAATTATCTCAAAGTGCAAATTTCAGTATCATCTAACACTAATGAATAGTGGAGAAATACAGTAGTTTGTTAGTTACTTGAACTTGCATTGCCCCTATGGTAACGTAAGTTTGTTTAGGCTCATAGGGTACACAGAATCTTTAAGAACTAGGCACCAATATAACAGTAGAATTCAATGAAAATTAAGCCCTTTCAAGGTATTTTTGAGTGTTTCTTCCTTAATTATTCTTTGGACCTATACACAGGATATGAAGTGAACAAAGGACAGCAGCTGAATTCACACATTTTCTACAGAAAGAGAATGCTGGATTTCTTTGGCATAACATTAAACTACATTAAGATAAAAATAAGAATTAAGAAGTAGGCAGTAGAAATTCACGTTTCCTTCTTGTTCTCTTTGTTACTGAAATCCTCCAGATGGGTAAGGAAATAAATTTTGACTTTCTGAGACACATCTATATAGAATAACCTATACCACAAAAGTTTGGTGTTACATCACTAAAGTGTAATTTGACTATAATGGAATGATCTCTCCAGAAAAAATCATAGACACCAGTTGTAAAGCTCACCTTTAGACATGAAGTCCCAGCTCACTTGTTTCAGTCCTGCATGCTGATACAGCGTCAGTGCAATGCAGATGGAACACGTTTCTACAGGTAGCTGGTTTCATGGAGAGAAGTTTGGAACAGAAAGGCCTGAGGAAAACAAAGAGTGTTGATCTGGTGCAAAAGATGAAAATGGAATTTAGGCTTGGTCCTCCTCATTTAAGGAATCAAAGCAAGTCAGCTTCACTGATAAAATAAAATAAGGAAGGAGCAAAGACTGCTTCTTTTTTCCATTAACTCAGCTGGCACTGATGAACTTGCCCCCTCCCATTTTCCTGCTGGCTGCCTCTAAACAGCTGTACTTGGCAAATTACATCAGCAAGTCCAATCTCATGCCTTGTGAGGCTCCATCATTTGATCCAGTACAGCTGCTGCAGGTTTTGTTCCCAAATCCTCCCTGCTAAGGGTGTAAGACAACAGCCCCTCCCCTGGCACGAGCAGTGAGTGCCAAGCGCCACGGCACTGCTCCGTGGTGAAACCCACCTAGGGACCATGAAATGTCATAGCCAAGAAAACCATCCTAACTCCCCCTCCTTGTCACGTGACCATGTCTCCTCTGCTGGGGGGACCCACCTGTGGAGTGTCACCTCTGGGAAAAGTAAGCATGAGTGTTCTTTGGGGGATCTGCCTCACGGCACCGAGACCCCTTTCAGGAGGTGCTGCGTGAGCCATCTTCAGTCATACCTTTAAAAAGGCAACTTACAAACTGCTGAAGTCACTCACCACACATCATTCAGGAACAATAATAGGCAAGCTAAACACTCATTATAAGAGTGCTCTAACAGCTACTGAAAACACAACCAATTAAAATACCTTTTTACCTAATTTTTTCAAGCTATCGAAGTACCACAAGACAGACTAAAGAGCCAACACACCTCCAGTTAGCTGTATGGGACCACACAGGTGAAATATAGCTCACTGCCACAGCTGAACCAAACAGGAACTGCAAAATAAGAAGTAAAAACCAAACAAAAATACCCTAAAGATTCAGGGCAATGACAACAACTGTAACAAAATAGCACACATTTTGTTTATCCTAAATATTCATAGTTGCTCAAACACTTTTCCCTAAGACATTTACATGACTTTCTATTTTTATACACTGGTTATTGAAGTTTATAATTTACATATTACAGTGCTGTAGAATCCAATTATAGAAAATCTACAGAGAGGATGTATTTATTTCAGGAGGAAGATACCAAGGAGCCATGTCAACATGTAGCAACATAATGACTTGCTCACTTTCTGGCTTTCATGCAAAACATTGTAATGATTAGGTTTCAGACGCTGCATGAGGATACTTAAGGATGAGCTATAAAACCATTCCACATCTGTGCTTGTTTTATTAGCAGAACCATTTCTGGGGAAAACAGGAAAGCAAATGCTGCTCCTGTTGCTAATTCTGGGTAACTCTTTTATGACACTTACCTTATTACCAAGCACTACTTCTCATAATCCTTTCTCCATCTCCTTCTTTCTCAGTTAAGTATAAATTTCTTGTCATTTCCCCCATCAGCACTGAAACATAATTATAATTAATGTTAATTGCATAGGTTTTACATTCCATGTAAACTCAGTTACAGAGATGGGTTGTCCATGGTAGATCAACAGAGAATAAATAATAAGAGGAGTGAAAAATGGAGAACTAATATAGATTCTGAGATTGGCCAGGTTGGAAGAATAAAATATGGGTTTTTACAGATAACCGCTCAGATTATTGCTAAAGTGATCACAAGTGACAAGCACTTTGATCTGAGAGGGGCTGCTCACACGCAATTGCTGCTCATGGCAAGGGTGCTCATCAAATCCCAGACTCCAAAGTTATGTTTCCCACCGGATCAGCAACTGCAGGTCACCCTGCATATGTAATTTTATGCAGGTAAATTCAATGGGAGGATTAAGCCTCCTCTGAATTAAGATATACTTAGCTGATTTTCTGATAGATTTTGCATGAGCTGAGATTACCGATGCTGCTGAGGAAACGTGGGAATCTAACACCCCTATTCATTTTGAAAACTTCAGGCTAATGACCCGAACATTTCCAGTCTTTCCTTCCCTGTGAAACTGCTGTCTTTGGGAAAATATTGTCAAATGCTACTGTTATATTTTTTTATCTCTTTCTCATCTCTCCTTCAAAAATAAAATAATAATAAAAAAAAGCTTGTATGATTGTTCATGAGTCATTCTTCAGTCATTGTAATGAGCTTGTGCTTGATTAATAACACCAGTCGAGGGTAATCAGGAAAGCATGCTGCTCCCACATCCCTATTGGAAAACCGTGGCTCAGCACTGGCTGGCTGCAAAGCCAGCTTGAACAATGACACTTTGAAGTCGGTAACTCTCTGTGCTTGCTTCCAGAGTAGCAAAATTAATTATGTTACCCCTAAAAGCTCTGCTGTATCTTTAAAGTCTCAGAAAACATTCAGCATTATGAGAAAACCAAGTGTTGTTTCTCTGTCTCTGCCGGTAGATTCACTTCCAGTACCTTGCGAAAATGATGGTCCTGTCACAAAGAAGGGAAGGGAGCATCTGTGGCAGGATTTTCCAGCATCCTGCACAGCTGCATGCACTCCAACTTCATATGCTTTCCCCACTAAAATTGTGCATAACTGAAAGTGATGCAAATAACAAAGAAGCTTGTGTTCAGGGAGACTGTAATATCTTTGTAGACAGATATATTTTTCTCCCAGAGACTGATGAGAAAGGACTATAAAATATAAACCTGCTTCATTCCTATTACAAAAAAATTCAAAACCAATGCTGCCAGCTAACCGTTAACTGAAAAATAATGAGGGCTAATGAAATAGCAAGAGTCCAGATCTTTCAGTGCTCAGACAGGTCTCTTAAGGGAACTGAAAATGAATTAGCCTGAGTTTGACAGCAGAAAAAAAGGCACCCAAGACACGGGAAGGTGGGGATGAGCTGTCAGAGGAGTAAAGAACAGATTGACAGACAGCCTTATATGAAAAAGAGTAATTTAGGGGTTAGAGAACAACTCAGAAAAATGTTATAATAGAAATTATTATAGAAAAGTAGTGCTAAGCGGACTCTTATTCCAGCATTAGGGCTATTCAATGCCCCTGCATCATGATGAAGAGGGTCAGAACAGGCAATTTTAATGGATCCCTCTGCCTCCAAACCTATGACTGTGTTAAAAGCATCCAGCCTATATGCTGCTGCAATTCTGTGTTCCCATGTAACTCAGTCAGGACTTTTCCTTTCTTGTGTTGTATAAAGCTCATCCTCTAGAGATGTGAATTCCACACTCTACCCATTTGCTTGTACACAGGTAACAGGATGGTCCTGACGGCTGGGCTTGGAAAAGGTCCAGCAGAGACTCTGGAAACTGGGTCTGTGCTCTGTGGGTTATATGCACTTAACCTCAGGACCTTCTGACAGTCCTGCCTTGGGCAGGGGACTGGACTAGATGAGTTCCAGAGGTCCCTTCCACCTGCATTTTTCTGAATATTTCAACAAACATTTCAGCACAGGAGCAGGTAAATGTAGCATTATTTTTTATTTCACCTGCAAGTGATATCTCTCTCTGAATTTTAGTTCTGCATTTATTCAAAACTGACCCAGCCTGAACATGGATGAAGATCTGCAGCTAGACACAGCATGTCAGTCCTTTGGAAGTGCCCCTTCCGTTTGCCACATTCAGAGCAGGTCTAAAGAATTACGACCTTGCAAAATGTATCTGTAGTGCCTTTGTTTTGTAAAAAAAGCATGGTCAGAGGAGAGGTGGTATCACTGCCATCTGTAGTTTACACGAATAGCCAAGTAGTCAGAAGACTTGCAGGACTGGAAGATCTTGTGTCTCATAGGAGAGCAGTGCAGTGCCAGATTGACACACTCGATTCCCTCCCACAGACTGTGGCACTGCACAGAAGGAGATGCTGCAGTTCCTGGTATTAGAGAACATGCAGGATGGGGCAAGGTCCTGTTATCAGGGCCTTCAGGGGGTAAAATCACACCTTTTGGTGTTCAAACCTGATGGTTGGTGCAAAGAGGAATCAGGAACCAGGGCCAGGAGACATGGAAAAACAACCCTAGTTCTGGCTGCACACAAGGACATTAATAAATCTGTGTCACAGAAGTCTGTCATTTCAAAGATATCTGGCTCTGGCCAAGACATCGAGAATACAAAAAGCCAGGAATGTATGAGTTTAAATCTATCTCACATTCAGCAGGAACTCTGATTAGAGTAGGCTGTTTTGGATGGAGGGGCATGGAAGGAGGCCTACACATTCAAATTAACAGAGCCTTACTAGGACAGAGTAGCTGAGAGCAGACTGAGGCTCTGGGAGGATAAGCTCAATACCTTCCAAAAAAATAAACGGAGTACCAAAAAATGTAGATCAGGCAAATTTCTTGCATAAGACCCAAGAAGACTAAGAAAGGCAGGTCCCTCAGCTTGACTTCTTGTACTTTTGATTATAGACGAAGTTTACAGTGATGTCTTTGCTTAATAAAATATCTCTCTGATATATCTTTACTGGTTGTTTAGTGCCTACAGAGCTCTGCATTTCAATGATGTGCACAGCATGTACCCGTACAATTCCTTACAGTCAGCTTGATTAAGAAAAGATACAGATACAAAAAGCTACTCCTTGTTTATGTTATGTTTCTCAGTCCAAGCCTATCTGCATCAGAGTTCCTTGGGAACAGCTGGGAGCATCAACCAAAGCTCATAAACCCTCTTGCAGCATACAGAGAGCAAAAAGAAAACTGAGTAGGTGCA
Source organism: Tichodroma muraria (assembly GCA_013390105.1). Lineage (NCBI taxonomy): Eukaryota > Metazoa > Chordata > Aves > Passeriformes > Sittidae > Tichodroma > Tichodroma muraria. Next base: position 76,009 of record WAAG01021563.1, read on the forward strand.
ACCTTTCAGAATTACTGCCCCACATTATGGCTGTTTCAGAGACTCCTCTACCCACAGCAGTTGCATACTTGTTAGAAAGGTCACAATAATAAGCTCAGCACCTTTTATTCAGATTCATAGGTCAAGATGTCTCAGCTAATTGAGAGCTCGCCTGGATAATCTGCTCAAGTACTTCATTATAATTTTTTGTAAAGCTATCAGATGTTGCTGCCGAAGAAGATTATTGCATGAAAAAACTGAAATAAACCCCTAAGTATTCTGTTTAAGCACTTAGACACACGCAGGAGTTTGTTATTTCCAATACTTCTTGGAATGAGCTGAGCCTGCCATATCCTCTGCTCTAAGAGCTGGTGGGTACCCCAATCTTGGCAAGCACAGTCTTTCCAAGGTCCAAGTGTACAAGTGGAGAGAGTTCTCATGCCTGTCACATGTTCCAATAAACCAGCAGGGTGATTTCAGTCTTTGGTGTCTTCTCAACTGTAAACCCCAAGGATTTTTACAGGAGGAAAAAGAGCAGAAAGCAGGATGCACAATTTGTCCTGTCCACACTGAAAGAAAGGTGCAGGAGGAAGGTGCAAACACTGCAGTGATCCACATGTGGTGCTGTGGGAACCAGCATGGTTTGTAGAAAACATGGCTTGCCACTTCTGCAAGGCACTCAGTACCCTGTCTACAAGAGGGCAATAATTTCTGGAGCTGACCTTGCTGGGTTTCATGGTGCATAAAAAAAAAAGAAGGAGGGGGGAAATTGAAGATTAGATAGGAAAGGCTTAGTCTATCCCTGGTTTGAAGAAAGGTGGCAATTTCAATGATATCTTGCATTTTCAACCCCTGAAATTAAGGCCTGTCCTCTTACCCAGAAGCATCTGAGGGAGAGCAGCATCTCCAGGTATCCAAAGTTCCTCTGAAGAAAGAATCTGGAATACGAGCTAACTCCTGTAGATAAAATGGACCCTGAAGTGCTCTCTGCAGGGAATTTCTGCACACAGGGTACAGAACATGCATCCCAGAGTGATTACATCTTTTCCTCCCTGCTCCCCTATTTTTGGAGCACAGCCATGCATTGCCCTTTCCAAGAGAATGTGCAGGATGCCAGTACAGCCTCAGAAAAGCATTTCAGCTGGAATGTTACATTCAAAATTTACTGCAAGAAAAAGGAAAAAAAATTAGAAAGCCAGGATTATTCAAAGTTATTAACTTTGCCTCATGAGTACAATTACTAATTAATCATGGGGGGAGAAGACTGAAAGAAAATCAATCATTATCAGCCTGCAACATGTGGGTAGTTCCCACCCTCACAATCAGAGTGCAATGCCACTACCTGATCTGGCATTGGGTCAGCTGATATTCAGTTTGAGGTTAAAAGATGTCAGCATCTGTTCTGGCATAAGGA